>VZRH01014900.1:95212-172975 GCA_013397555.1 Urocynchramus pylzowi | reverse complement strand
TGTCGTGGCTTGCCGCGGATGCTGTCCTTTGTACGAGCCTCTGTGCCGGTCCTGAGGCTGCCGGCGCTGAGGGCTGGCTGCTGGGGCTGCTGTGCCCGCAGCACGGATGTGCTCTGGCCTGCTCTTGCTGCTGCTGGAGGGGTTCGGTCCCAGTGCGCTGGTCCTCTCGGTTATAGAAGGCTTTTGGTTCTGTTCGCCATCCTAAACTTGCTGTGGCAGTCAGGGAAGGAATTTCCGTGTGTTGAATTCTTCCACGCGCCCGACACGTGCGCCTGTGCCTGTTCTGTGTGTGCAGGGGAGGTGTTTGTGCTGGATGATGGAGGGGAAGTGGACCTGGACCTCGGGAACTACGAGCGCTTCCTCGACATCCGACTCACCAAAGACAACAACCTGACCACGGGGAAGATCTACCAGTATGTCATTAACAAGGAGAGGAAGGGAGATTATCTTGGCAAAACGGTCCAAGGTGATGCAAAACTTCTTTCCTGGATATTGGGAATTTCTTCACTGAAAGATTGTCCTGGCCTGGACTGCTAGAAGTGCATTCTGTATTTCAGTCCTGGCTGGATGCTTTTGCCTTTCACCTTTGCTTGAGGCTCTGCACCATCCTGCTAGTGTTTGGACTGTGCTGGACTTGGGCCCAGATGTCTCATGTACCCAGTGATAAATGTGAACACGCTTCAGACCAATACACTTTGGGGTTGTTTGTTAGCTGGTTAAAATGGTAAATGCTTTGGTTAACTCATGTCATTAGAAAACCCAAAGGATTTGTGGGTATCAGATTAGTCTCTTCCATTTTTAACCACTCTCCACAGCTGGTTGACATTAGGACTTTTACAAACAGTTAAAAACAGAGTAACTTTCTCTGCTTTGAGCAAAGAACAGTTTGTGCTCGAATCTTTCAGCTTAAAGGAAATGTTGCTTACATGTGTTTAAATTAAGGCAGGGTTCAATTTCCTGCCAAGGCACTTGAAAATCACAGCCAAGAATAATCACTTCAAAAATGCATAGTTCTTTAAAGACAAAAATTCCTGCCCAAGCCCTGTGGGAAGCACTGGCTAGTGACTGTCAGTAATTTGCTCTCTAATGAGTTAAAAGGGAGAAACGTGTGGTGTGGGGGCTTTAACCCTTGCCTGGGTTTCTTTTCCAGTTGTTCCTCACATCACAGATGCCATACAGGAATGGGTAATGAGGCAGGCACGGATTCCTGTGGATGAAGATGGCATTGAACCCCAAGTTTGTGTGATTGAGGTTTGTAACTTTTAAAAAGTAGGTAGTTTTGTTTTTTGTATGCAGTAAACTGATCGAGATGCATCTTTTGCATACAGAAAAATGTTCATCTAGAAATGTTCAACTTTGTGTGTTATTGAATGGGTTAAAATTCCCCTTGTTAACTTCACTTACTCCATAATCTTTTGAATTGCAGCCTGCAGCTGCCTCATGAGGGGCAGCCCCGCAGGAGCCAAGGGAGCAGCTGGAGCTGTGTTGGGAGAGATTTGGGCTGGAGATCAGGGCAAGGCTCTTCCCAGAGGGTGCTGGGCACTGCCTGAGGCTGCCAGAGCTCCAGGAGTGTTGCCCAGGGATGCCAGGGTGGGGTTGTTGGGGGTCTGGGCAGGGCCAGGGGCTGCACTCAGTGGGTCCCTCCCAGCTCAGGATATTCTATGAATTAACCTACAGAATGAATTTTTTAGCTCTTGTAACTCAGTGTGCCAGTCTGAGTTAGTTGTGCTGTGCCTCCTCTTCCTTGGTGGATGGAGGGAGGGGAGGTGAGTTCCCCTCTGGGAACAGTTGTCTTTTCCTCCTCCAAGTGACCAGTTGAAGCACAGACATGTGACAGGGAATGGCACAAGTTAGTGGTGGCAGTTCTCAGGGTGTTTAATGAAAATGCTGCTGCCAGAAGGAGAATGGAGCAGGGCAAAGCTCTGGCACTGCTGAGCTGGCTGTGGGATATGCTAACACAGGAGAGGGAGCTTGTCACAGAGCCCAGGTCACGGTGACTTGGACTCTGCCTGCAGCTTGGGTGCCAATTTCAGTGCCAGGATCACAAGCCCAGATCTCAACACTGTCTGACAGGGCCTGGGAGGCTCCAACTATAGTCTTGCATCTGTTTCTGCATGTGTCCACTCTATATAGTTCCTAAAACTTAACAGAAATTTTGCTTCTCAGTGCCACCTAATGTTCATAAATCATAATTTTCACATCTAAGTCTTTTCTCTGAAGAGAAAATAGAAGTCAAGCTGATGTCTCTGCAGAGGTGCTGCCCATAGGGGAAGCTGTTTTTCTTGTGGCTTTTTGATTTGTGGGGAAATTATGAAGGTAGACTAGTACCTGGAGTAGATTGTTATGAATATTTTCATGTCTGTAGTGTACAGCTCAGGGGCTGTTCTGGCAGTATCTGTAATTCCCAGTGTCTGTGTGTTGCCAGCTCGGGGGCACCGTGGGTGACATCGAGAGCATGCCTTTCATCGAGGCCTTCCGCCAGTTCCAGTTCAAAGCCAGAAGAGAGAATTTCTGTAACATTCATGTCAGTCTGGTTCCCCAGGTAAGGACCCAAAACATGTTGGTGGCCAGAGGCCTCCTCAGTCCAAAATTTCCTAAATAGATGTTTCTGAAATGCTGTATCTCTAAGTGCTGTTACTTTTGTATTTCTGTGTATATATAAACTTCTGGCAGAAATGCAGAGATTATGTGCTTATGTTTAAGTCTGTGCTTTTATTTAACAAGTCTAACATAAACTTTTCAAAGAGTGTAAATGTGTAATAAAGGCTTGGGAGTTGCAGAAATGCAACATGAGCATTGCTTGTGTCAGACTGAACTGGATTTGACAGAGCAAATAGATAATTATGGAGTGTAGATCTATCTTTGTTCTCTTCTCCCTTTTTCCCCTTCTGTCCAGGCCAGGTGATTTATAGACAAAAATCAGAAATACAAAACATTAAGTATTTGGAGGGAGCAGTGGATAAACCTTAGGCTCTCTGTCCCTCTCCTTCCTGCACTCCAGTGGGCAGATTGGAATTTGGGTTCCTGCTGTTGCTTTCAGTCCTGGGGATTAAAATGGGCTACATGAGGTTCTTGTGAATTGTCCAAGAACTGAGTCAAAGTTTTTATGAGATGTCTGAGAGTCCTGATTGACCTGCTGAATCATTGCTGCTTATCACAATCTGATACACCCACTGCTCTTCTCTGACCAGCCAAGCTCGACAGGGGAGCAGAAGACCAAACCCACCCAGAACAGTGTTCGTGAGCTCAGGGGTCTCGGGCTCTCTCCAGATCTGGTAAGGTTTGTGTTGCACAGCTTTAAATGTAAAAATCTGGCATATTGCAGCAGCAGTCTTGTCTAAGTAATGCTTTATTTGAGAGCTCTTGTATAGGGGTGATAAATAAGGAAAAGAAACCGTTGTGGGTTTTTTTTTCTCAAATCACAGAAGCTGCACAAAGACAGCTCTTTTTAGAGCTTTGTTTTATGAATGCCTGAATATTCCTGTTTGGCATCACAACCCTGATGTTGCTGCTCTGTTAGATTGTTTGCAGGTGCTCCACTCCACTGGATACCTCAGTAAAAGAAAAGATTTCCATGTTCTGTCATGTTGAACCAGAACAGGTAAGGATTGCTGTCTGTGCTTCCTTGCAGTAAATACTGGAGCTGTTTGTCAGATGCTGAGGGGAGTTTTGTCTAGTGCAGCAGTTCTAGCTCTGTTTTGGTAGCTGCATAATTCATTTGCTGCTTTGTCTTGCCTCCCTTTCTGACACATGTTGCTAAACCAATTCTTTTTGTGCCAGCACCCAGGTTTTCTTGTGAGGTGATTGGTGTAAGCTTAGAGAATTCTATGGTATCCAAGGTGATTTCTGAATCACTGTTTTGACCTTAATTATAGTTCCACATTCCTTCTGTGAACATAGAAGAATGAGATTTTCCAGTATTTAGAGGTGAAAACATTTCCTGAAATTAGTTGTAAAGGATATATGACTGTACTTCATACACTGCTCTTTTCACAATATTATTCTTCTGCCCAAGAATTCTTGAGGAGAGATTTCACAGAGAGGTTGAAATGGTGTTTGGGAGAAGCATTGCTTCACTTGAAGGTTGTGATATGCACAAATTCCATGTTTGCATGATTCTTTCTATACTGAGACTTGTAACACATTATAAGGTGGACCTTAGAAAACAGTCAAAAGTATATAGACTGAGTTTTAGCACTTTCCAATCCAGCAAGAGCTTGAAAAATGTTGTCTTTTTGTGAAAGACTGAGTATAATTTCACAATCCCAGGTTCTGTCAAGTAATTTTTATTAATCTGCTCTATAGCAAGACCAAACTTGAATTCTGCATTTTCAAGCACTGCACTGCTGGCAATAATGTTCTTGTGTCATCAGTAAAATATCTACCTCTTGTTGGCCAGGAATTCAAAATAAGTTGGCTCTTGTCCTTTCCAGGAAGTTTTAATGCAGTTCTGTGTAGTTGTTGCACTTGGATTGAGAAGAGAACAGCACTGAGGGTAAACGGGGAAAATGAGCAGCCAAGGAGGTTTGACTGGTGCAGTACTGAACTCTGCTTTCATTTGAGTCAGTAGAAATGAGGATTTTAAAAAGTTTTCCAGTGTGTTTTGGATCCTTAAAGTACAGGTTCATTATTAATGGACAGGTGACAGTTGTCCTGAGCCAACTTTTCCCATTTCAGTGAACTAGAACTGTTGATGTAGATTTTCTTCATTGACCTAAGAATTCTTTGCTCATAATTGTGTAATCTCAAATTTGATGAGGGGCACTCTGTAAAGGGTATTGCTGTACTGGGGTCACAGATTTCCCTGGGTTTCCCTCAGACTGGGAGCCCTGGTTAGGAAGGACAGTGGTGAGAAGGGGGAAGCTGTGCCTGTGGCAGTTTGACTGTAGCTTCACTTGGGATTCTGTATCACAGGAGTCTCTCTGGAGTGTTCTTTGAACTTTGCTGAGTGCTGCTCACATAAAGTGCTGGGCAGCTGACTCTCCTGCTGCTGGGTTACTGTGTTATAGCCCTTCCCAAGGGGCTCCAGGGAGCAGTAATGCCTTGGAAGTGCTGAAGAATGGTTTTTTCAAGCATAAGGAAACCAGTATAAAGCTATTGATGTGTTGTGCTACTCAGCATGTTATTGCCTGGAAGTTTAGGTGGTCACATGGCTTTCTGCTAGAGACAGGAACTCTCTGAATATCTGAGTAAAAATGATTGCACAGGCACTGGATGCCTGTGTTTTAATGATACTCTCATTTTATGAACAGGTCATTTGTGTTCATGATGTCTCCTCTATCTACCGGGTTCCTCTGCTGTTAGAGGAGCAGGGAGTTGTGGACTACTTCAGGCACAGGCTGGACCTTCCCATCGAGAGGCAGCCCAGGAGGATGCTCATGAAGTGGAAGGAGATGGCTGACAGGTGAGCTGCACTGCTGGGCACGCTTCAGGATTGGTTTCTGTTCTTGGTGGTTGGTTGTTCGAGATGATGTGTGATTTCCTGTTCCTCAAGTGTGTTCTTACTGCTCACATTGTTTTTTTCCTTTTGCTCAGAGCCCCACCCAAACTTGGAATGTTTCCAAGGTGGGGAATCCACAGCTGCTGTAGACTACCTGTGCCAGTGCCTCACCACTCTCACTGTACAAAATTTCATCCTTATATCTAGCCTAAATCCCCCCTCTTTTAGATTAAAACTGTCACCACTTGTCTGGGCACAACAGACCCTACTAAAAGTCTGTCTCCATGTTTCTCATAAATCCTCTTAGTGGAAGGCTGCCATAAAGTCTCCCTGGAGCTTTTTTCTTCTTCAGGCTGAACCACCCTAATTCCCTCAGCCTTTCTCCATAAAATCCTGTGACATAAACTTAGTGAGATCCTTATCTTATGTTGGAAGTGTACTGTCTGAGTCAAACCCAGCTTGAAGTTATTAAAAGCTGGACAGCTCTGCCCTCCCTTTTTATAAAAAAAAAAAAAAAACCTCTTAGTAACAGTAAGTGTTGAAATCCTTTTGTAGCTATATGGAGATGTCAGGAGTGTCACAGAATATCTTTGAGAGTGCTTTTAGGCAAGAGAGACAAGTGTTTGGTACCTGTTCTGAGACTCCTTCGACACTGGGGCTTTTTCTTGTGAGGAATAGACTCAATGTTCATGGGGAAATAGTCTTTTCAGAAAGGGCTTGAATGTCAGCTGAAGCCTTAAATATGTTTGTTCTTATAAGAAATTAATTTTCAAGATCTAGATGCTTTCCTTGATTTCTGTGCCTGACATAGGCCAGCCCTATCAATAACATTTCGTTTTGATGGGGAAAGCCCTTGGTCACCAGCTGGGCTGAAGGTATTCAGAGAGTTCTGAGAGAAACTTTAAACAAACTCTTGGCTGTGGCCAGGAATGCTGTGTGAATCCTGTGCTGTCAGGTGCTGGGGATTGAAAGTGGAGGCAGCACAGCCTTAGGACTGCAGAAATGCTTTCTGTGTTTGTAGCTGCTGATAGGAGCTCAGCAGCAGCGTGGGAAGATGCTGTGCAGTACAAACATACACCAAGCTGTGCTTTGATCCTCTCCTAAGAGTTCACTGCAGCCTTTGAATCTAATACAGCTTCCTGAAAAGGCAGTTTGGATCTGCTCAGAATGGCTTTTCATCATCAGCAGAGATGAGTTAATTTATATGTGGCTTTCTGCAACTGTTTTCCTCAGTCATTGTTCTGGCTTTGATCTCGCTTTGATGTTTCTAAATCATAATTATTATAAAAGGTCACTCTTCCAAAGACGTCAGCTCTGTTGGACACACTTAGGAGAACACAGCTGTTTGCTCCTTGGAAAGCTGAACAGAATGGAAGTGATTCCAGCCCTCTCCTGTTCCTGCTGGAATAACCTGTGTGTTCTGGTGTTCTGTAGGTATGACCGTCTGCTTGAAACGTGTTCCATTGCACTGGTGGGCAAATACACCAAATTTTCTGACTCCTATGCATCTGTCATCAAAGCCCTGGAGCACTCTGCCCTGGCCATCAACCACAAACTTGACATTAAGGTAGGGATGGGTCTGTGTGAGGGGAAAAAACTCCACCTGTCCTACTTCACCTACAGTGCTGCCCATCCTAATTCAGATTTTCACAAACCCATAGACAGAAGGGGAGCAGTGATTCAGCCTATGAACATCCAGATTGTCCTTGCATCAAACAGCTGTTTTGATTAAAACAGCATTAAAACAGCTGTTATCAGGCCTAAACCAGCTTCAGAGCAAACCAGCCTGTCCTCCTGTCAGCTGGAGTGGATGGAGACTCCTCAGTGCTCAGCGTTGTGTGCTGAGCTGTGACAGTGCTAGATGGATTGGAGGGGGCACTCTCTGCTTTCATTTCTCTGACACTTGTTGCAAGTGATTAATATTTTTTTGTTTTGTTTTGTTGTTGGTTTTTTTTTTGTTGCTGTTAACCTTGTGGCACTCAGGTTTTATGATGTTCCTGCCTTAGGCTTGATCAAGGTTTTCATGCTGGTTTGGATGCACAGATGCTTTCAGGGGTCTTGGTCATAGCTGGATGCTCTGAAGAGGTGAAATATGTACTGTTGCTAGAAATTTTATTTTCATTTCAATAGACTTCTAAATGTCCACCAGTTCCATGATGTCAGTGAGTCATGGAAATAGGTGATTGTTTTTTAACAGTACTGATCTAGGTCAGGGTTTCCTTTCAGCTTCCAAAATCAGTAGAGGTGAAAATAAGCAAAACAAGGCTGGTGAAGTGCAAACCCTGCACGTGCATCTGTGGGCATTTCCTGGCACAGCTGTGTCTGAGTGGCTCAGAAGTGAAGTGAGCTCTCTGAGCCTTGTGCAGGGAGATCTCCTGCTGAAGAACTGAGTAGCTGTAGTTAGATAAAGAACTGACTGGGAGTTTTGCAACTTGCAAAAAACAAACAAAAAAAAGAAGGACAAAATGGTTCTTTAAAAGGATTAGCAGCCTGCCAGAATGTCCAGAAGTTCAGAGGTACTGGAATGCTGGAGATGAGAAAATGGAAAAATTGCAGGGTTTTTTTCCATTGCCACAACACCCTTTAATTACAGCAGCCTGTGTTTCACCATGTCCTATTTCTTCTGCAATGCCTCTTGAAGAAGATGTTTATTTGATGAGAGAGGAATATTTTTTTTCCCCTCTCTGTGTGGTGGTTTGTGTCTGCACAGCCCCATGTTCCCACCTTGCTGTGCTGCATTAACACCTCACAATGGACGTTCCAGGCTGGGGCTCAGGAACTTGGTGTAAGTCACAGCAGAGCTGCAGAGAGGGAAGGACACAAATCATGGGTTCTGTTTGTGCACCAGGAGCAGGGTGGTGAGGAAAGGACTTTTGTTGGCTAACAGATGGGAAATCAGCCCAGAAAAAACTCAAGCATCCATTAGGAAACAAATCCAGAGCTGTCGAGGAGGAATGATGCTGTCTTAATTTAATGAGAATTCAGGAGGTCCTGTACACTCTTGTGGCAATATCTCATCATGCTTTTTTTGGATTTCTTCCCAGTACATTGACTCTGCTGACTTGGAGCCAGACACTCTGCAGGAGGAGCCTGTCAGGTACCACGAGGCGTGGCAGAAGCTCTGTGGTGCTGAGTAAGTTCTGCTGTGGCCCTTTCCTTGGAGAATGTCTGATAAACCTCTTTTCAGCACTCTCTGACAAGGCTCCAAACACCTCTCAGGGGCGTTTAGGATAAATTGAGAATTGTTAGACAAGTGAGGGAGGTGGTGAAAGGCAGCAGTGGGGAAGTGATCATGGTGATGAGGGTATGCACACCTGCAAGATGAGCTGGAAACAGTGAGAGAAAATCAGGAGAAAGGAAAGGTACTGGTGGAGGCTGTTAAAGCCAGAGTGAGAATGGAAGGTGTAAATGGGGTAACAAGTTCTTCAGAAATGAAGTGTGGGAGGGGGAAAAGCATTAGTATGCAGAGGAGTGCCAAGAATTAGCATAAAAACAAGAACAAGTGGGGCCTGTTACCCCTCAGGGCAGCAGGATTTGAGTGAGATCAGAAGAAAGAACCTCCTGCAGTTTGGTGTTAGGACAACCTGACACTGTAGCCAGGGGCTTCCTCAGCATGGGCCTGGCTGGGTGATGTGTTTGCAAACATGTTTGGTGCAGGGTGTGTGAGTCCCACAGCATGAACCATTTCAGCACGGTAACCTGGATACATTTGGGGTCTCTCTTTGGGAAGGTAAAATTGGCATTTATAAGATATTTCCCCTGCTTTTTTTTTTTTGAGTGACAGCTCATGTGAAGTTATGTGGAAACTTCTGCAGCCAGGCCTTGCCACGTGGCTACTTCAGAGCCCTTTTCAGGGGAGAGGTCTTGCAAGGCCAAGATTTTATGGCAGGGGGTTGATTGGTGGGTGTGTGGTCTGGGGCAGCCATGCTGAATGGAATCTTTTCATCCTCATGCAGTGGAGTTCTGGTTCCTGGTGGATTTGGTGTTCGAGGGACAGAAGGCAAAATTCAAGCTATTTCCTGGGCAAGAAAACAGAAAAAACCCTTTTTAGGTGAGAATCATATTTCATCCATAAGAAGAAATAAAGGAAAGGAAGTTGAACAACAGCCTAACTGGTGTGCAGCAGGAGCTCCCCTGAGCTTCACTGGTGTCTGGATGAGCAGTTTTGCAGGCAGTTGTCTGAGGAAGGCAGAGATGTGTGCTCAGCTGAGCAGGGAGTGCAGCCTCACCCCTGCTTAGCTCTGAAGTGGTCAGAGTTGGCTGGGATGTGCTGACAAGGAGTCTCTAATGAGAGGATAGCAGTCTGGGGATGTTTCAGATCAGGCTGTGGTGATCTTGGCACCAAGAAGTACAGTGACTGTATTTAGAGAAATACAGAAAAGCAGTGACTGCATTTCAGTGCAGTGTCTGTGGTGAGAAACTGAACTGGTGCATGAGCAGGGGGGATGGGAAAGGGAGGGAAGTAAAGCTTGCCAGGACTACAGACCCCTAAATCCCAGTCCAAGATCTGCCTCTGATTCAGGATACTCTGTGAGGGTGTGTGTGCTTTGCAACATGGGCTCAGAGGTCCTTGTCCTGACCTGATGCATGTCCTGCCTTTCCTTCCACAGGAGTCTGTTTGGGAATGCAGTTGGCAGTGGTGGAGTTTGCTCGCAGTGTCCTTGGTTGGCAAGGTAATGGCACAAAACCCTTCCTGCCTTTGGTCATTTCTTGGGTTGCTTGAGTAATAACTGTGATATTTTTAGATACCTGTGATTTTAAATTTTTCATAGGTAGGTTTAATTTTTCACCTAGACCTGTAAAAATCCCTATCTCTTTTGCTAATTCAAAGTAGAAAGAGCAATTTCCTTACCCTATTTAAATAAAAATCAATGGAGTAAGTCATGCTTATAATGACAGAAAGCTTCCTATTGCTCAACATGAGGTTCTTAGCTGCTGAAGAAAACACCTTGGAGGCCTACATGTGCCAAATTGCCACTGCAGCCAGTGGGAATGAAGCCCAAAAAGCAATTCAGCCAGCCAGCAGTTGCAGCTCCTTCAGTGAGTGGAGTTACCTTCTGAGCCCCACTGCTTGAATTGAGCAGGTCCCTGTTAACAGAACTCCCTTCAGAGTGCTAAATTGAGTTCTCAGCCTGACTCTTTGATTCTCTCCAGTAATGAGGGTGAGGAAAAAGGAGTTCCTCAGACCATTCTGCTCCTTTCCCCCTCCCTGCCTTTATTTCTGAATTTGAAGCTGTTGAATGTGTGTTTTTCCTGAATGAGGGTGGGTTATCCTACAACTGCAGCCTTTGAAATTGACACTGAACAGTGCTGCCAGCCCTGTCCTGCTGCCTGGGCTGTTCTGTGCCTGAGGGGGGCTCAGCACAGCTGGGGATGAGGAGCAGCTGTCCCTGGGGCAGGTCCTGGGGGTGATGCCATGGTGTGAGCCACTCTGTGTTCCTGACTGCTGAACGTTACATTGCAGATGCCAACTCAACAGAGTTTGACCCCAAAACTTCTCATCCAGTGGTGAGTTGGTGGTGATTTATTTGTGATATCCTTACTTGACTTTCCTGCACATCCTGGGCATGATTGCCAGGAGAAGCTGTGGCTGCCCCTGGATCCCTGGCAGTGCCCAAGGCCAGGCTGGACAGGACTTGGAGCAGCCTGGGACAGTGGGAGGTGTCCCTGCCATGGCAGGGGGGGCACTGGATCAGCTTTAAGGTCCCTTCCAACTCGAACTGCTGTATGATAGCTCCAGACAGATCTGAATTCCTGGGAACATTTGTGGAAGGCTCTGTGTTTCTGGTCCAGGGTCTGCCATAATGATTGGCTTCTGCTGTAATTTAAAATGCTACTCAAAGTGAGGAACTTATCAAAAAACAGCTTATGATGCTATTTATCAAAGAGTGAGCAATTCTGATTATATTTTTTTCCCCCATAAATTGCTTGTTTGTTTAACATGCAGTTCAGTAAACAGCACAGTATTGGTGTGTGCAATCTGTGTAAATTCTGACTGAGGCCATTTCCTCTGTAAAAGTTCCCTGAATATCCACAAACCTCCCACATGCACTGTGCAGCCTGTACTGAACAACTCAGCCAGCAAACCTAGTTCTGTTGGTCTGCCTTGTCAAGACAGTGTTCCTTGGGCTGGTTTCCTTGGTTTTTTGCATGAATGTTGGTGGGATTTTTTTCTCCTTTTATGTGTCAGAGTCTGCCTCTTATTGTTATTCCTCCCTGATTCTCAACTCCCTCTGAATTCTTTCCACAGGTCATAGACATGCCAGAACATAATCCTGGGCAAATGGGTGGGACAATGAGACTTGGCAAGAGAAGGACACTCTTCCAAACCAAGAATTCAATCATGAGTAAGGCCCTTCTCCCCTCTTCTGGAAATGTTTCCTGGGAAAGGCTTGCATGTGTGTGGGGTGGGGAAGTGAGACCTGGGGATGTTGAAGCCTCCCTGCATGGCAGGTGTTCACAGACTGTTCTGGTGGGGAATGGGGATCAGGGAATTTGATCCCCTCCAGAAGTGGCAGATTCTGAAAATGCTGGTCAAATGAATGTGTTAAAAGCTATGATCACTGCTCTGAGGAACATCTTGCTTCTGCTGCAGGGAAGCTGTATGGAGATTATGATTTCTTGGAAGAGAGACACAGACACAGATTTGAGGTAAAAATGCTCATGAAGGTATTGAGCTTTCCTGTGTAATCCAGACACAAGAGATCATGGCTTGTCTTGCTTCTGATCTTCTAGGTCAATCCAGAACTGAAAAAGTGTTTTGAAGAGCAAGGTCTGAAGTTTGTGGGGCAGGATGAGGAGGGAGAGCGGATGGAAGTGGTTGAGCTGGAAGGTGAGTCCTTAAGCAGTTGGTTTGTGGCTGTGGGATGGACAAGGGAAAGTGTTTGGAGGGTGATGGAGCAGGTTTTCATGTGGGACCCATTCAGACTGTCTTGATTCCATCCATAAAATGATGGTAAAAATAAAATCCCATGTTACTCTCCATTTATGGACAAAAATGGAAATGATGCTTCAGCATAATCAGGATTTCACCTGCAGCTCAGCCACAAGCTTGAGAGACTTGACCTGAGTGTTTTGTTTGTTCCTCTCAGAGCATCCTTTCTTCGTTGGTGTTCAGTATCACCCCGAGTTCCTCTCCAGGCCCATCAAGCCATCACCCCCATACTTTGGGCTCCTCCTGGCATCTGCAGGGAGACTCACCCACTACCTGCAGAAGGGCTGCAGGCTCTCCCCCAGGTGGGTTTAAGACAGACCCCAGTCAGAGCTGTCACAGGACAGTGCTGCTTCCTGCAGGATAACTCAGAGCATCCTCTTGGCACAGAGCTCCTGGGGATAACTTGGTATTGCACCTCCCTTCTTTCCACTCTTCTTTTGAAAGCTTGTGTCTGGTGTGGTGAGGCTGATTGTGGGGCCACAGAGCTGTCCTGCAGAGAGGCCCTGGCTTCAGGGAGAGGAGATCTGCAGCCTTGTGCTGTCAGTCAGGGCCTTTGGGGGGACTGAGGTTGGGCCTGCTCTTTTACATCACTGGAGACCTCATGGGCTTTTCCCTACATTCCTCAGACAAGTCCCACGTACCAGGCTGGTCCATAAGAAACTTGTTCCTGTTGCTGGTTTAAAGAACAGGCCCTGGTGGTTGCAGCCTCATATTTTTTTTCTGCTGACTTCAGCTTTCTTTGTTTCAGTTTGGGAAGCAAGTGGTGTTTTGGGTGGATTTAATGGTGCAGTTGCTCAGTGCTGCTGTTCCCCAGTGCCTGCAATCCCCTTTGGCACTCGGGACTGTGCAACAAATAACAAACATTTGGTACTGACCTGTTTTCCTCCTCACAGAGAACATCAGGGGTTGCTGAGTGCTGACAGGCACTAAACAAAAACCAGACCAAATGCAGAGGAGAATTAGCAGTGCCTGTATCAAGCCCAGACAAATGCAATGCCAAAAGGAAAGTGTTGGCTGTGTGGGCTGAGCTGCAGTGCAGCTGCACCATGGGATTCCTGTTGGTGTCAACATCCCAGTGGTCAGGTGTGGCCCAGAAGAGTTTTGTGTACGAGGCACTCTCATTTCACTGCCTTCAAGGGTGGAGGGATATTTTAATTCTCTGCTTTTGCACATTTGAGTTTGAAATGGCTCCTTGCAGCAGAGGAGCTGAAGTTTTCCCTGTGCTGCAGCATCCCCCATTAATTATCTGTCCTTAGAGCACTTGTGCTCCCTAACCCCCAGTCTTTGACTCCTGCAGGGACACCTACAGTGACCGGAGTGGCAGCAGCTCTCCTGACCTAGAGATAACAGAGCTGAAGTTCCCTTCAGCAAACCACGACTGATTCCTGGTAATGTTTAATCACCTCAACCTCTAACTTTTTTTGAAAAAATTTCTTGGCCAGTTTTTGCTCCTGGCAACTGACTTCCATGTTATTTGGTAGAAAGCTGGGGCAGCATGAGATGTGCTGATGCTCACACATGTGTTCCAGCTGTGCTGAGGGCTGGGTGCTGCCTCTGTCTGTGTAACAGCTGGGGATGGGTGTCCCCTTAGCAAAGTGACACACAATAAAATACAAATACACACAGAGGAATTCGGGGTTAGAGTCAGATAAAAGCACCAGTGGAGCTTTTATCACACACTCCTGAAAATGAGGGCAGAGCTGTACAAGGGGTTCCTGGGTTTAGGAAATTCAATATTTTGCAGTCCCTCAGCATAGTAAAAGAACATCTTGGAAGTATCCATTGTGTCCATCTCCTGGGACAGCAGATCCTGTGGCTCAAGCTCTGCTCTGGAAGGGCTGCAGGTGTTACAGGGATGTGAAAACTGGATGTAAACAGTCCTGGGAAGGAGAAGACACTAAAACCTGGCACTCAGACTGCACCAGCAAAACAGGCAGACTTTATATTTGCATTCTCCTCTGTGCAGTAGGTGATCATGGATGTGACACCTGGCCCTGCTCTGGCTGGTTTCTGTGGGGGTTTTGCAGTAGTTGAGCAGCATCTGCACACCCCTGTGGGGTGACAGCAGGGCTCCACTGCTGAGTGCCAGGGCACTGAAGAGGTCCAGCCCTCCCCTCCTCCCCCTTCCCTTGGTGTTACTGACACTTCCAGAGTGCCTGCAGGGGGAAAGCAGGGTCAGCCCCAGTCTGTCACAGGAGTGCTCCCCATCCCTGGGCACAGGATTGGACCAGATGTGATTGCTGGGTGTTGGGCTGTTCTACAACACCAAGAGCTGAAGAATTCTCCCTGTAAATTTTGATCCTAAAGTTACTCTGAACCTTGGTCTCACAGTATTCCCTGTGTTCCCTACCCTGGCAGGGCTGGTGGCTTGGAGGCTGTCCCCACGTGAGGAAGCTGTGGGGAGGGTGGCAGTGTCCCTGGGCCTTGTGTCAGCCCAGCTCTCCTAGGGCTGCAGCACAGTGATAGTGATGAATGTTGGTGGGATGTGGGCAGGGGTTCAGTGCTGGCTGAGCAGTGCTCCCTCCCTGTGCTCTGTGTGGAAGGAGCCTGTGTCCAGGGCAGCAGTTCAGTGCCTTTGCTGGTGCCAGTGCCCCTGTGAAGCTGGCAGACACCCCTGAGCTGGGCACAGTGTCACTCTGCCCCAGTGCTGTGCAGCTCCAGCCTGTGGCTCTTCCCTGTCAGTAATTCCTGCTCCTTTTCTCTCTCCCTCTCCAGGTGTGTCCTTGCACAGAGGAGTCTCCATTAGGTTTTCCAGGTGTTCTTACAGCAGTAGCTTCAACACCCTCAGCTTTGGGCTTTCCTAACTTATGGGTTTATAATTTTTGTTCTGAGATCCTGTCCCTTATTTCCTCAGCTCTTCTGTCCTTCCTTTATTTTCTCTATAGATCTTGGTTATTTGTGGAGGAGAGTTCACAGAGCCCCCTCCAAACTTCCTTCAGTTGCACCAGTTTGGAGGTCAAAGCAAACTGGGTGTGGGATTTGCTGTGTTGAGGGGAATCCCCTGGCACACGTCCTTCCCAGTGCAGGGAGTGCTTGCCATCAGGGTGCCTTGGACTCTGACAGTGGAGTTGCTTTCTCCAGTCTTTCTGCTCCCTCCTCAGTCTTTACTTACTGGTGAAATTATGGATGGCACAAGATTTGGGGGCTGGCTTTGTGTCTGAGCTGGGCTGTGCTGCAGAGAGGGCTCTGGGCAGCTTCATGCAGCCTTTTTGGTTTGGTTTGTTTTTTTTTTTCAGGGAAAGGGGGAAGGGGATGATTTTTTGCTTGTTTTTATTTTTTTTTCAGTAGCATTTGCAAACCTTTGGCACTGGTGCTCTTGGTGCATTCATTGTCACTATGAATTTGTAACCAGGAAGATCTTCCTGGAACAGTGTTACTCTGGAACATGCTCAGCTCTGGCTGATGTGTCACTGCAGGGATGTGATTAACTGGGATCACGTTGGGGGGGCAGGAGGACAAAGCTGCCAGGGAAGCCCTGACCTGAGGGGTCCCTGTGAGCCCTCCCTGTGCTCCTGGGGCTGGGAAACTCCGACCCCTTGCATCAAGGGGGAGGTGAGAACAGAGTGAACCACTGAACCCCTTCCACTGCTGCCTTGAACTGTGTCCCTGGCCTGGGACACAGCAGCTCCTGGTGCTTTTTCATGGATTTGAAGCGGAGCCTTTTGTTGCCTTTTTGCCCGCGTTGGAGCCTGTCCTGGGCTCCTGCAGTGGGATTCCTTCCTCCTCCGAG
This sequence comes from Urocynchramus pylzowi, assembly GCA_013397555.1. Lineage (NCBI taxonomy): Eukaryota > Metazoa > Chordata > Aves > Passeriformes > Fringillidae > Urocynchramus > Urocynchramus pylzowi. The sequence continues at coordinate 156,871 of VZRH01014900.1, read as the reverse complement.
GGCTGGGCTCGCCTCCCCTGGTGTCACCTGCCTTGGCTGGTGGGTGTTGCTGTCCAGCTGGGTGGTGCTGAGGGCTGAACTGCCTCGGTTCCCTGCCTGCTGCTGCCATGGACACCCTGTGTGGCCCTTGACTGAGGGGGAAGGAAGGAAGGAATGAAAGTGTTTCCGTTGTCTGATGTTGCACACTCAGACTTCAGCAGCTCCATGGAGTTTGGGAGAGCTGCACGGTCAGACCTGGCTGAGCCACAAAACCAAACCCTGTCCTGTCCCTCCCCAGTGCTCTCCTCCCCAGCCCCTCTTGCTTTAGTCCTCGGTTGTTTTAAATATTCCCTGTAAAGCTGCTGTGAGCCCGGAGAGCTTCGAGCATTCCTCGTGTGCCAGTTCCAGCTGTTGTGCAGGAATTCTCGAGTTGCAGTGCTCTGCTACTGCCCAGTCCTGCCCTGACCTGGCTGCTCCTGGGGCAGGGTGAGATCCTCCCTCGGCTGCATCACAACTGTGGTTTTTTTTTTTTTTCTCCTGAAATGTTTGTTTTGGCCAAAACCGTGAACTGACTCGGTCATTAAATGCTCATTTGTAACAAACTGAATAAAGGAGCTTGAGCCTGCTCTGTTCTGACTGCTCCAAGGGAGGGAAGGAAAGGACTGAAGCACAAAAATGCCCAATCTTGAATTAATCCCCTCTAAGCTAGCAAAAACTTGTGAGCTGTATTCACAGTGGGTTTAGAGGTGGATATCCCAAGTCTGAAGTTATGGAGCTTCCTTCCAGCCCCTGAGAAACCTGGGGAGCCTGGGCTGAGCCTGCATGCTTTGCAGGGCAGAAAATGGTTTCCAGAGATTTTGAGCTGCCCCAGGAGGGTTTGTCCCACCCCTCTCCTCCACACTTGGGAGTGTTTCTTGCCCGGTTAGGATATGCAGGACCAGGCCCACGGTCAGAGTGGTGTCCCTGGGCCATGGGGGGATGTGGGGCTGTCACTGCCAACACTCTGCTCTCCCCAGAGCAGCCTCAGTCCTGGCTCTGGGTTCAGAACAGCTCCCTGGGCACATGTCCTGCAAGCACCCTCACCCAAGGGCAGCCTGTGGTTCCTGGGGGTGCCTCAGGGGCTGCTGGACTCGGGGAGGACACGGTGTGCCTCGCTGGCCTCATGAATGGAGCCCCAGCCCCACCCTGGCCCTGTTCTCTCCCCTCCAGGGACAGCTGGGGTCGGTCCCGGGGCTCAGCCTGGCGCTGCCATCAGTGCACAAACCGCGGGGAGGAACTTGTATCCTTTTATTTATAAACAAATCAACGTAAAATAAGTGCAGAGGAAAGCACTGGCTGCCCCTGGTGGGGCCAGGGCCGGGTCACACCGAGGGGCCCCTGAGCAGCCGGAGCCCCCAGCCCCGGGCGGCAGCGCTCCAGGACAAAAAGCCATTTTGCCTTTTTATTACTTTGGGGTTTGGGGTATTTTTCTTTTCTTTGCCCCTTAGGGGTAAACCTGACTCAGTGCAAGAGCCTGGAGGGTTGGTCACCAGAGGGGCCTGTCCTGCTGCTGGCCAGGCCCTCGAGGCTGCAGGGGAGGTGTGAGCTGCGGCTCCGGATGCAGAGGGTGAGCTGAGGGCAGGACAAGGAAGTGCTTGGAGTGGAGATTCCGTCCCGGCCCTTTGGTCACTGCAGAGGAAGCGTGCTGAGGTGCTTGTGTGGGCACACACTGGGGACAGCCTGTGCTGGCCCCATCAGCTCTGTCCTGCCAGCCCTGTCCTGTCAGAGAAGCCCTGGCAGCCCTGTCCCAGCTCAGGCCAGGCTGGTGCCAGTGATGCTCTGGGGTCTGGGCAGCCCTGAGCTGGCAGCTCCAGTCCCACATTCCTCGTGCAGCTGCAGAAACGTGTCTGGGACCACGGGAAGCACTCAAGTGCCATCAAAAATAAATACATTAAGCTGCCTGAGACCAACAGGTGCCTTGGGAAGGGCAAAGCCCTCACAGGAAGAGCGATGCTGGGACAGGTGACCACCCCAGGGTGCTCTGGCCAGACCCAAAACCCTCACACACGCTGAGCTGGCACAGACCGAAACTCTAGAGGAGCAGGAGTGCCCCTGGGAAGACAAACCTTAGCAGCTCTGGCTAGAAACCACCAAGAGTTGCAAGTTCAACACAGGTAGAAAAATCATCTCATCGTTTGAAACAGACAACTCCTTAGTAAAAAAAAAAATTCCAAATTAAAAAAAAAAATAAAAAATAGGCGAGGAGGATCAGCCAAGTCCTGCAGCATCCAGGCAGCCCCCAACACCAGCCCAGGCCCATCTGTGCCAGGGGCACACCAGGCCCAGCCCCGCTCCAGGCTCCCACATGGCCTCCCCAGTCTGGAATAAATATGAAGACCTCGACCCTCAGCCTGGTGTGCCCAGCTGGAGCCAGGTCAGGAGCTGGGGGCAGGCAGAGCCGAGTGGATGGGCTCCCCCGGTTTGGAGACAGGGCTGGGTGGTCAAGGCTCTGAGATCGCTGTGGTGCCACAGGGCTGAGGGCAGGCTGGGGGCACCGAGCCCCTGGAGGCTGGGCAGGCTCAGTGCCCTGGGGCTGCCCCACCAGGAGCCTGAGCCTCAGCCAGAGCGAGGAGCTGAGGCGAACACCCAGTCAGTCCCCAGGGGCACTGCCTGGAGCTGCTCCATCCCAGGGAAGCAGGACCGTGAGCTCGCAGAGAAGCGCTGGCTGGGCAGCAGGGAGGAGACCCTCGGCTTCCACGCCCCCAGCTCGAGTCTGGTGCGAAGCCCAGCTGTGCCGGGCTCCTCCTGAGCACTGCCGGGGCCGGGCGGGGCCGTCGGGAGCGTCCTGCGGCGGCGGAAGGGGAGGGAGCATGCGAACCTGTGGCAGGTGAGCGCGGGCGGGGCGGCCGGGAGCGGAGCTTCCAGGATCCGTCCTGCCAGGAGTCCTCTCAGAACTTGCCTTGCTTTAGCTTGTCGATGTGGTAAGTGAGCTTCAGGGCCGGCCCCAGCTTCAGCCCCATGTACTTCATCATCATGTCGCTCCGCAGCAAGAGCAGGGCTTTCCCGTCGATCTCCTGCAAGGATCAACCACAGTGCTTGGGAGGGCACCTGGGAGCCCCAGCCCTGCCTGAGCCAGGCTGGGCCCAAAATGCAACAGCAGGGCTGGGAGGGAGAGGCCTGCTCAGCAGCATCCCAGCAGGGACATCCCAGTAAGGACATCCTAGTAGGGATATCCCAGTATGGAGACCCCAGCATGGAGACCCCACTATGGAGACCCCACTATGAATATCCCAGTATGGAGACCCCACTATGGATATCCCAGAATGGAGACTCCACTATGGAGACCCCAGTATGGACATCCCATTTTGGACATCCCAGCACAGAGATCCCAGTATGGACACCCCAGTATGGACATCCCTGCATGGAGACCCCACTACGGAGACCTCAGTATGGATATCCCAGAATGGAGACCCCACTATGGACATTCCAGCATAGAGATCCCAGTATGGAGACCCCAATATCGACATCCCAATATGGAGATCCCAGTATGGAGACCCCAGTACGGACAGCAGAGGTAGCCACACATCCACCCTGCTGCAGCCCCAGACCCATGTGTGTGATGGGAATTCTGCTGGGTGATCAACAGCCAGAAGCCATTTCCAGAGGGCCAGCACATCCTGAAGGGAGGTGGGGAGGAAGGAAAAGGGAAGTTTCCCTGACAGGGGAAATCTGGCAGAGGCAGTGGCAATGCAGAGGAGCAATGGCTCACTCCAGGGCACTGCCATCCCAGCACAGGAGAAATCTGGCAGAGGATGTGTTGATGGTGACAGCCCTGCTGTGACACACACAAAGCCCTGAAATCATGGCTGAAGATGGAGGTGAAGGAACAGATCCTGAAGCCTAAAGAGCCTGTGCTCTGTGACTGGACATTAGGAAAAACTCCTTCCCTGAAAGGGTGGTTAGGCATTGGCAAAGGCTGAAATCACCATCCCTGAAGTGTTCAAAAAAACATGTGGATGTGGCACTTGGGAAAACGGTTCAGTGGTGGCCTTGGCAGTGCTGGGGGAATGTTGGACTGTATGACCTCAGAGGGCTTTTCCAACCTGAATGATTCTGTGGTTCTATTTCTAGAGCTTCACAGCACATTCCCAGCCACTGGCAGAGAGTGATGGAGCTCCTCATCCCCACTGGGGCTGATTCCAACACAGCAGCTTTCAAAGCATCTGGTGCTTTACAGCAGAGCCAGATGTGTCCCTCCTGAGACTAAGGAGGGGATGGATCATGAAGTTTAGCATAACCAGAAAACAGCTTTGTACTTGGCATTTGCAAGTGGAAGTCTCCCAGTCCCTTGCAGCACTCCTGTCCATGACCCAGGCCAGGCTGGGTCCAGAGCTTTGCACTGCACAGTTTTCCATGAAGAAAATGTTAATTGGCTTGAAAGTGAAAAATAAAAGTCACAACCTTGAACAACAGAAAATCCTGTCCTATGTCAATGCTCAGTTGCTTTCAGGTTGGTGAGATCTCCAGGGATCTCCAGTACCAGGTTTGATCTATTTTTCACTTCCACAGACAAAAGCAAGGTTCTTCTCAGGACTGACAATCCGGGGCACTTCCGTCCCTTGGTAGCTTTTCATAATTAAAACAAACATTTCTCAATTACTGGTATTTCTAAAATAGAACAAATTAAAAAAAGAAGTGTTGGGTCAGCCCAGCCCAGAGCAGGACACAGTGCTGGGTGTTTGCTCCCACTGCTCTTCAAGAGCACCCTCACAACATGGACTTTATCACAAGGCAGAGCGAGCACAGCTCTTGCAGGGCTCAGGACATGCAGCTGCAAAACCTCTCTTGTAGCTCTAATGCCACAAACTCCACGCTGTCTGCAGCTGTTTTACACTTACTGATGTGCACAGGGAGCAGAGCCTTAGGAGACTCCCTGTTACAGGAGCTGAGCAGCAATGCACTCTGTGAATCCCACTTGGAATGTGTTTCTTGCCAGGAGAAATTTGCCACGAGGTGAGTATTAGACCCCAGGAGGAGCAGAGTTTGTGTTTTCAGCACTGGGACTCACTGCAGAGGCTCTGTGTGCACCCAGCTGCCCCCGAGGGGTTCTGACGAGGCTCCAAGCCTGGACAGGGCATGAGCAGGATTTATGAGGATCTTTTTATTATATTAAGCACAAAACTCCATCTGTTCTGAAGTGGTGCCGCGTTCTGACTCTGGTGGATGTTGTTTGTGTGGTTTGCCCCCCCAGCCAGCCCTGCACGAGCAGCACCACTCACGTGCTTCCGGAAGAGGTCGGCGTGGGGGCCCAGCTGCGGGTCTGACTCGCGGATGAACTGCATCACCTCCTCCACCGTCCAGGACGAGGGGTCGCGGCTGCTGAGCCGGGAGCTGTCCCGGGAGCCGAGGTACCTGTCCGACCCTGGGGATGCCAGACAGCTCCGTTACTGGGGTCCCTGGCACCGCCCCACGGCCGCTCCCCCCAGTCCACCACTCAGCTCCTCTCCCACAGCAGGGCAGAGACACAGCAAGGGGCACGTCCCAGGCATGCCCCAGGTTCCTGTGGTGCAGGTCTGGCACCTGAGCCTTATTCCCTCTCCTTAGGCCTGACTTTTCAGGGCAGCCTTCTATACTGAGCCCTTGTCCCTTCTCTCCTTGTTTGGCCCCAGCTCCCACTCCTCCCTGTCCATGGGCAGACAGTTCCCACCTCAGCAGAACAGCCCCTGCCATTCCCACGCCTCTCCTCATGCACGGTTCCTCCTCCCCTCCCAACACCTTTAGCACATTCAACACAAAGCTGCAAAGCTGCTTTATGTTTTCACTGGCTGCATCTTCTGATGGACTGAACCCACAGGTGACCTCCCGTTGTCCAAAAGCAGAGCCTGAGCTGGCACAGGTCCTGCTCCCAGTATGCACAGCCCCTTGTCTCAGCTCTGCCTGAAAACGTGTAGGGGAGGCACCAGCAGCCTGAGCTTTTCAGAGGCTTTTACTGATGCCATGCACCTAAAATGACATTATTTGCAATTCCACATGCTGCAATGAGCAGTTCAGCTCTCCTGCCCCTCTTCCCCCATACAGACAAGTGCCACTCATGCATCTGACCATCCTCCCAGCCCCAACAGGCACCTTTTGACTCCCCAGCCATTCCCAATCCATCCTTGTGGACTCAGATACCCATTTATCACTTGGACAAAGTTCAGCTCCTGCCTGTTCCTTTCTCTCCACTGACCTCCAGGTCCACCCAGTTACCAGCCAAAGGAGAAATGTCACCTGTCCACACTGCCACCTGCCAGGTGCCATCACACCTAACAGACTTGGTTGGCTGTGCAGAGCCCAGCCTCTGGTACTTGCTGAAGTTAGAAAGGTGTGACTGGAGTTAGAATAGCCCTTTATTGCCCAACTTGCAGCTGCAGGGCCGTTCTGAGCTCTTACCCCCAGAGCTAAGCCTGCGCAGGGCAGAGGTGCTGCCCTGGCTGAGGCTAGAGGGCTGGTGCAGGTGCCTGTATCCTGGCAGGCGAAAGTCTCTGGAGCTCCTGCTGTGGCTGGATGAATTGACAGAGTTCAAGGCAGAGTCCATGGGGTCCAGGCGAGGCTCTAAGGGCCCTGGGAGGCCATCTCCCAGGACAAAGGTTTCACCTGGAATGCACCAAGCTGCAGTTAGTGCACCCGAACGCCACGGCTCACGCTCCCGTGCGGGGCAGAGCCGCGGCAGCGCTCGCTGCTCCGACCCCTGGCTGGTCTCTCCCCAGCACAGGGATCAAACCAGGCACTGCCAGAGCCCTGGCTGGTCTCTCCCCAGCACAGGGCTCAAACCAGGCACTGCCAGAGCCCTGGCATTCACCAGCTGCCAATCTGCAAATGGTGTCACCATCTGCCAGTGCCAGTCCAACCAGTGTAGTGACAAGGGTCCCAGACTGGAGCAGCAGCTCCTTTTTTCAGCTACTCTGCTCGTGCCACCACCAGCCCTGAGGCCTGACTGCCCTGAGCCCCTCCGTGGCCAAGGGGCACCGTGGGGTAGGGCAGGGCTGTCCCCTCTGGATGCCAATGGACACAGGACTCACAGACAGGCCTCAACAGGAAGAGGAGGAGATGCTCCCTGAGGGGTCACACACTGCACATCCTCAGCATCAGCGTGCAGGGAATGGCCCTGCTGCTTGGCACTGGGGTGGCAGACACATGCAGAGCAGGAGGGAGCTGTGCCATCAGGGCCAGGCAATGCTCCCACACCGTCCTCCTCTGGCCCCAAAAGCAATGCTGGTGACAAGCTGCTCATCCCACCTGGCTTCCTGCTGGGCCCTTTTCCAGCCTAACCACATGGGAGGCCAACTCCCTGTACTGGAACATGCACAGGAGGGCCTGGGCCTCTAATACCCAGGCAGAGTATCAGAGCAATGGTGGCTTCCTCACCTTCTCCAGAAATGCAGTGAATTTGCAGCTGTCTGTGGCACTATTGGGATGGAGGGGCTGAGAACACTGTCCAGGGTTACAGGTTGCATTGGCTGAGACAGCCAGATCTTCCTCTGCTGTTACACTGTGACAGCTCCATTGCAGGGCCACCTTTGCAGGTTTTACTATGGCACAACTGAGTCTCAGCCCAGGTGGTCCTTGTGCCTCATGAGTCACCCTCAAATACCTGTGATCTTTATGATGAAACACCTGCCAAGGAGGGAAGCAGCTCCACAGTGAGGGGCACTGCCTGTGCAGTGCCAGCACACATGGCTGGGAGCTGCAGCTCCTCCACCAGAATCTGAGGGGCCCTGAGGGCAGCTCACAGCCCTGAGCTGCTGCCACTCGAACACCATGGTGGCTGACAAGGCTGAAGAAGCCTGAGCACTGGCCAGGCCCTGGGTTTCTTCCCTGGCACTTCCCAGACTACAGGAGCAGCAGGCAAAAGCCAGCACTGCACTGCTGTGCTGAACTGGGATCATAATGAGGGTGCAGGATCTGCAGCCTGTGACACCCAGAAGCTGTTGAGGTTTTCCCAAATTCCCTGCTGAGCTGATGCTGCCATGCTCCAGTGAAGGGAGTGCAGCTTGCCAGAGCCTGAAGTGGTTCCCAAGTACTACCACTGACTGGGGCAGCCTCTCCTGGCTACACCTTATTTGTTCTGGTGTCTGTGAACTGTGGCACTATTGTGAGAGCTGGGATCCTGCTTCTGTGTTTGAGCAGAGATCCAGAGGCCAGTTCAGCTGGTCCAGCCCTGACCTTCCAGGGCTTCACACCCTAAGGCTATGAAATGGGAACACCCTTATCTGGCTGTTGGCCAGCCCAGTGTGGGGTTACCACTGGGTAATTGCTATTCCCACCCCAGAGCTCTGCCACTCTGTACTTGAGGCACTGCTGCCTTTGTTTGCTTTTAGGTTTCTGGGATGTGCCCACAAACAGTAGCACAGCCTTAAAATCTCCTGCACAAACTGCTGGTGTGAAGACTGTTACCTCTGGTGACCTGTGCTGTGCTGGCCCACTTGTCACTGGCCTCCTGCATGGACAGGTGTGTTCTCACCTGCTCTGGATGCATAAAAAAAAAATGGTTTGCTGACTCATGGCTATTTATGAATAACTTCAAACCCCTCCTGCACTCCCACCATTGCATTTTAGCCCCAGACTGGATACAAAGCAGAGCTGGCTGCCCTGGCCTGGGTGGAGATCCCCTGCCCAGCCAGACCCACTTGTGAGTGTCATTTACACTGTGGGTTTCCACTGTAGCTGCTTCCAAGCAACTACATTTGGTCTCCTCCTCAACAAGACAGTTCTGTTTAAACCCCAAAACACTTCCCATTAAACATCTGGGGTAGGGTGCTGACTGCCAAGGAAGGACAGGCAGGAGAGGGCTCAGTGGGCACAGCCCTCTGAGCTGTCACAGGACAGTGGCTGTGGGCATGGAAACAGGTCCAAGCTGTGCATCTCAGCCCTCCAAGGAATCCCAGCACCTTCTGAGGTGGCAGAGAGCTTCAGCTCGCCAGGAAGTCCCGGGACACTCACCCAGATGTGCTGGGTCACACAAACACTCGTGTCTGAGCACTCCCAAAACCCCCAGAGCTCTCAGCAGGGACTGGTGTCAGCAGAAGGAATTTCAGGGCCCATTCTGGGAGAGCACATGCATGAGTTCTTGTCGGTGCAGGGCTGAGGATCCAGAACTCACCCTCAGAAATGACTTCACTCCACAATGAGCACAGTGTGAAGGCAGGAATGTGCTGTGATGCATTCTGCAAATACATGATCCTGTTCTCACATGCTGGTGATCACACACCCGAGGGCCAGGGGTGAAGGAAGCCCTGGGGGCATGATGTGTTTTTGCCCAGGAGGTAAAACTGAAGGCACACAGTGATCCCCAGGGTCCCTATCCCTGCTCAGGTGAGTGCCTCGTTGGGCTGTAACTCTGCAGCAGAGCTGGGGGCTTTGTGGCAGGGTCAGTGCAAGAGGGATTGGAGGTTTTCCTAAAAATACAAGTACACAGGGAACTGCTCAATGAATGATACCTCCAGGGAAGGAAGAAGGAGATGAGGCAAGAGAGGAATGATTACTGCCCCTGGGAATCATCTGTAGACAAGATTCTCCTGCAAGTGGCAGGGCACAACTCGGGCAAGATCCAGGGTCCTTCACCCTTGATAACCAGAGTGGGAGGAGGACGTGGCTGATCCTTGGGCAGATTTCCTTACACAAACTGTTAGATTTAACTAAAGGCTGGCAGTTGGCACATTGTAGGGAAACATGCCACAATTAGTGGCGGAGAGGCAGGGAGCAGATAATTAAAGTTTAATTAAACAAATAGTGCTATAGACTCAACAGTGTCATTTTACTGCTAAAACACGGGAGTTTGGCCACAAGCACAAATGTGATTTGCACTACTCCTGAACACCCACTGCTTCCAGCAAGTGATGGGCTGTGAAGGCAGGTCCCCACTGTGCTGGGACTGCAGTGTTTCACAAAAAGCCACAGAAACGCCACTGGATGCAAGAGGAAAAACAATGTAATATGTGAGATCCCTTCCTCATGTCTCTGCTTCTTGGCAAATGCAGAGTGAATGGAGATGTCCCACTGCTGCTCACAGCCTTGCATATGGCAAACTGGGATGTGCTCAGGAGCTGCTGTCTGAGACAGATCTCATTCCCATGAGAAGATGTACCTTGCTCAAGGAATACCCAATATCTGAGTATTTCAGGTGCATATTCTTAAAATATATCCTCTGAAATGCAAATATTCCTGCCTGAACCTCATTTTTATGGTGGAGGAGGATGTATTCATTACAGCTTTTAGCTGTGGGATAAGAATGAATTTCTAGATGGAATTTGAAACTGCACCTCATTTCTCCCTGCTTGGACGAAGAACAGAACCAGACCAAGCTGCTGCAGGAAGGATCACCCCTCACATGCAGACACACTTCCTGCCCACTTGTCTTTGTTTTTCTGGAAGAGGCTGGAGAATTCTGGTATCCAGATGGCACAACCCATTTGAAGGCCAAGGGATAACTGAATAGACTTTGAAGCAGACTAAGAATCAATCTTGTGATTTAAATAAAATCTTGTGATAAATAGAAACCTAATGAAGGCTCCTCCTTGGAATTACCCATCATGGAAGCCTTCTCTCTTCAATGACAATACAGAATGGGCAATATTCACCACCCAACCAAGGCATCTGAAGCTTTGGAGCAAGCCAGCTCTTCAGGAACAGGCTGAACACTGCATGTCCCACCTGCTGGGGGAGGAGGAGGGGCTGGGCTGTGCCAACAGTCACCAAATGCAGTGGCTGATCATCAGAGGGGAATCCAGGAGACCAGCACCCATGTGGAGCTGACAAACAGAAGGGGCCTCTGGGAACAGTTTTTTGACTTGTCAATATGCTGGAACAGATGAGGCACTGCCACACACCAGCTCTGTGACAAATGTACAGTTTTAATCACTGCAGACAACGAGGCCCCTAGAAACTGTTCACCAGAGAATCAGGGAATGGTTTGGGTTGGGAAGGACCTTAAAGCCCATCCAGTTCCACCCCCTGCCATGGGCAGGGACACCTTCCACTATCCCAGGTTGCTCCAAACCCCGTCCACCTGGCCTTGGAAACTTCCAGGGATGGGGCAGCCACAGCTGCTCTGGGCAAGTTCAGGGCAGCTGTGCTTAGAGTCAGGGTTGGTGACTCTGCAGAGCACAGGACACACTGATGGACACAGACCAAAATCACCCACAGTGCTGCCAGGCTGGGCACTCACACCTGGCATCAGCAACTCCAGCAAAACCAGGGAAATGGGGATTCCAAAGGGACAGCAACAGAGTGTGAAGCCACTGGACTGTGAGCCTGCCCAGGAGTCTCTAGCAATTTTTCAGGGATTTCAGTCACAAAGAATTGTGACTAACACCTTGGCAGATTGCACCATCCATTAATTAAAGGCCTCAGTAAGATTAAATCTTCAGTCTCCATTAAGAAGGGTTTGCAGTTCAGAACAAAGTGGGAGTGTGTTTATTGAAGATTACTCAGTTCAGGGAGTCCTCCAGCTACCTGGATCTTCTGGAAATCTCCCACCTGTGTATGCAAGGGTCACCTATGGATCCCACAGCTAAAATAACTGAGTTCATGATAAAGTGAACTGGGCAAACTTTGCCTCTTCCTGGGAAGATGAATTCTGCTGCTGACTTGCATCCCAACTGTGAAGGCTTTTAAGTGTCCCTGTGCTTAGTAAGGAATAAAAGTGGTAATTCCTGCTTCTGCACCAGTGGCATCCCAAGGGACTCTGGGAAGGAGCAGCAGTGTGGGATGGGAATGGTGTGGCTGAGCTGGTGGAGCCAGTGACAACCCCCAGATGTTTTTGGGAGGCCTGTGAGGGACAAGAGGAGATCCTGGGAAAGGGCAGCAAGTTCCTGGCCATACAGCTGCACATCAGCATCTGTACAACAGGCTGCAGCAAACCCTCAGGGAAAAATCCAGAAATCCAGGGGCAGAATGACTCAGGCAGCTGGGCAGTTTGAGCTCTGTTAATCCCACGCACAGCGAGGGAAACTAAACCAGATTATACGGTGTGAGATGATGACTGTCAGGGTTAGAAGGAATTCCTGCTGCATTCCACATGCCTGACACATCTGTGTGGGGAACCTGGCTCACCACAGAGCAGCTCATCCACTCCCCTCTGGAATACCAAGCACAACCCACGCCAGGGACAAGCGAAGCAGCTCCCTGAAGCCACGGCTCGGTTTGGCAGGGCAGATCTGACCCTGCTGCAGCCAGGACAGGGGCTGGGAACAGCCAGCTTTGGGAAGAGACACGCTGTGCTCACCTTCCAAAGGGTGACGGTCATTCTTTGGTAACTTGGGGGAGAGAGGAGCACTGTATGGAGGGGGATCTTGGGAAAAGCGCTTTGTACCCCGGCCTGGTCCCTGCAGAGAGCCGTCTAACGAACTGCTTCTGTCTAGGAAAAGAGAACAAGCCCTCTTTAGGAGTGGAGACCTCCTGGGAAATGCAGTCTTGACAGAGTCCCCTGAGCCTTGTGTGTATCACCAGCCTGGGCACCCACCACCTGTTCAAGCTGCAATCCAGCACATCTGGCAGGGCTCAACACAGCAGAGTTTGCAGGTTTTATCAGAGAAAAAGGGTGGTGAGAAAACTCACTAAGAATCTTAGCCATGTTTTGCCATATTTCACCCAAACAGCACCTCTAATTGACTTAGTTCCATTTCTCCTCATGGCTCATCCCACACAATTCCTGCTCAGCCCACTGTCACCTTTCAGATGCACGTAACCCTTGGACAACCAGCAAACAAGCCTTGGATGATCTGCAACCCCTCTGTGCCATACCCAGTGCTGGATTAAACCCTACTCCCATTTTCAATCTCCCCGCTCTGTGGAGCCCCCAGAGCTGCCACTGCTGCTCCTCTCCAGACACATCCCAAGGATGGGATCTCCACATCCTGCACAGCAGACAGGACACTGCCATGGGCTGGGATGTCTGCACACACGGCGTCAGTGGGTGGATGGACGAGGAATGGAAGCACCGACACGGATGGGACAGCAGCCAGGTAAGTGACACAGGGGTGGCAGACCCTGTCCCAGCTGAGGTGACCCTCCTGCTGCCCCCTGCCCACACAGGCCAGCAGATGCCAGCTGGGCCCTTGCAGCCACCCTGAGCACGGGTGACACGTGAGAGCTGGCAGCGCTCCTGGGGTGGGCACAGAGGGGTGAAATGCTCCTGCACAAATGCCAGGAGCCACCACCAGCCCAGAGGAGCCCTGACAGCTGGCACAGGGCAGAACAGGTGCAGAGGGGCAACAGGTACGGCGGGGAGCGACGGGACCGACACCAAGGAGATGCACAACGCCCAACAAACGGAGGTACAGGTGGGGGAAGCACCAGATGGGCACGACTGAGTTGATTAAGGAGAAACACAAAGGTGGAGAAGGTGCCTGTTCAATCAGTGTCCTTCAGGGAAATTAAAAAGCTGCTTGCACTGAGGCCCTAGGACTCCATAGGAGTATCACCTGTGACGTTGCCAGAAAAATCACTGTGACGTTGCCAGAAAAACAAATTCCATCCTCAGGACAAATCCCTGTAAGAAACACTCACTGCCCAGAGAGGGGAACACATGCTCTTGGGAATGTCTCTGGATAGCCCTGTGTCAAACTGCACGACCTTCTTCACCCAACAGCCACACAGCCACAACACAAGGTGATGCTTTACAAAGGTTTTTTCATCAGGCTTTGGTTTGGGCTTTTTTTTTTTTTAAGTGGTTGATGTTAAAAGTAATGCAAACACAGCAGGTCAGGTTACAGAATTTAATTCTAGGAATCAGAAGTGAGGTCGGTGTAAATTAATGAGAGGATAAACCAAAATCAGAATTCTGTTTTTAAAGGACAAGTTTTAAGAAAATAAAGAAATGGAGTAACAGACAGAGCTGTACTCAGATTATCAGGAATAAAAGGAAAATGTCTTCAGTCCAAAAATTACATAAACCTCATGAATGTGTATCATCAAAGAGGAAATAATCTGAGAGGGAAGGACCCCAAATCTCAGTGGGTAAATGCTCACTTTGAGAAGGATGCTGAGAACAAGCAGATCATTTACTTGGATAAAAATGCCCTGCTCAGCATGGAGCTGTGCACCTCAGGATGGGCAGTGCAGGGATGAAGGGAGGTTTCCAACTCATTCTGTGTTTTGAGACAGTGCAAAGGCAAAGATGGGCCTGTGTTTCAGCTACAGAAGGAGCAGAGCGAGGGGACACTGTGCAGAAAGGTGAGGATTGAGAGAAAAGGAAAGAGGGTTGTCCTTGCCTCCAAGGACAGCTGGGAGGATATTTCACCTCCCCCGCCTTGGGAGGCTGGTGGGGGGAAGAGCAGCTCACCTGCTGTGTCTGGATGGTGCTGTGGGCCACCCCGAGGCCATCAGCATGGACACCTTCATGAGCAGTGGGAGTCACCCTCCTCATCCTGTCAGCCCACTCAGGGACAGTCACCCACCCATTGTCCTTCTAATTCAGGACAATGCACCTTGCACTGGCTGCACTGGCACCTCCTCCCTGGCTGCAGAGCACACCTACACACCTGGCTCAGGTGTTGATGCATCTGTGACATCCCCTGCACTCAGTGCACTTGTATGCTGAAAGATGGCAGATTTAGACTGGATTTATGGAAGAAAGTCTTCCCTGAGGGTGGGCAGGCCCTGGCACAGGGTGCCCAGAGCAGCTGTGGCTGCCCCTGGATCCCTGGAAGTGCCCAAGGCCAGGCTGGACATTGGGGCTTGAAGCCACCTGGGACAGTGGGAGGTGTCCCTGCCATGGCAGGGAGTGGAATGAGATGAGCTTTAAGGTCTCTTCCAACCCAAACCATTCTGGGATTCACTTCCAGCTGCAGCCATGCTGAGCATTGGGGGCAAGGCTCTAAGCATAAAAGAAACAGGACAGGAACCAAAATATCCACCATTGACTAAGTCACACAACTGAATGTCCTCAAACTGGAGACTTAAGGGTGCAGAGGAAGCCAAGAATGACAGAGCACCTCAAACTCTGGGTCTGCTGCAGTAAATTCTAACAGAACTCAGCACTGCATTACTGAGAGTCACTTGAAATGTGGGGCCAGTATTTGAAAAAAACAGGTGGCAAAAAAGATTTTTACAATAAAACGCCTATGTCTGACCTCAGCAGCACCACACCAATTGTGGCAGGCTCTGAAGGAAAGGGCAGGAAATACACTTGGCACATTCTATGGCAGATGTTCATCAGAGGAGGCCAACCCAACAGCCTCCCTGCGATGGGGAAATCCTGATTTATCACATGAGGGAAGAGAAATCAACCTCATATACCTGGAATTCAGCAAGATGTTACACACAGAGAGCCACCAGCTGAGATAGAACATGAATTACCAGGAGCCTTGTGCTATGCACAGAAATCTGATTTGAGAGGTAAAGCTGTAGGCAGCACACTGAGAAGGAACATGAGACTGGGAGCAACTGCCAGTGGATTGCCTGAGGATCACCCTTGAGCCCAGGGTCATTTAATCACACCCAAGGTCATTAATAACTCTGGCAGAAATTTTAGAGATTTACCAACTAAATCTGCTGATGTCTTCCCATGTCAGGCCAGACAAAGCAGCATTTAAAGTCAGTCAGGAAGGATATACATATATATATACAGAACCAAGAACCAGCAAGGAGGAAAATCTGGCAGCTAAATCCTGATGTGCACCTGAAGCACTGTCCCATGTGACCTGCAGGTGACAACAGTGGATGAGAAGAATGGCAGATGTGACCAGGACAGGCTGATACCACCTGTTACAAGGACACACTGACTCAAAGTGACTGCAGAGACATTTCCTGTGACCATGGTGGAGCCAGTGCTGTGGCACCAGGTCCCCATGAGCTCCTCCCCAGGGTGCTGGGTGGCACTCTGGCCACCCCATGAAGTTCAGGTCAAACCAACTCTGCCTGAAGAGAGTGAAAAGCAGTCAAAAGATGAACTCTGAGGGCTACAACTGCTCTGCAACTACTTCCAGAAGAAAGAGAACCAAGTTTAGCTAGAAGACAATATTAAGACCAGGAGACACAAACACCAAGTTACCCAAGAATAAATTAGGGCTGTAAATTACAACACAGTTTCTAAAATCTCAGCATAAAACCCTGGAGCAGTCTCCAGTGGAAAAGCAAAATCCACAACTCCAGAGTTAATCCAAGAACCTCCACGTGCTGTGGTGCTGCAGCAGCAGGAGCCAGGGCTCCCTGGTCCAGAAGGTCCCTCCAGTGCTGTGTTTTCAGATGGCTCCAGGTCACATCATGTTCATGCTGCTATGAACAGCAACCTGCCCAGTTCCCTGCCAAGGGCTGCTCCTGATGCACAACTCAGTCTGTTCCTCCTTATTTCCATTTACTCAGTAAGGCAGAATGGCAGGACACTGCTGACCTAAGGGCTGCTGCAGACCTTCCCTCTGCCCCAAGCACACAGCCCAATTCTCCATGGCACCCACAGGGGTGCTCCTGCAAAGCCACTTTGTTCTGGGAACTCAGACCAGCTCCCAGTTCTAACCAGTGGCCGTTTACTGGAAGAACCAGCCCCACACAATACATTCCTGTACTGCAGAGGAAACAAGGCAGGACATGCAGAGCTGAAGGTGAGACCACAGAAGCCTTGACATCTGGTGTGATTTGAGGATGTACAACTCCACCCTCATTCCTCCATGAACAGCCCAAACTTCCCAAAATCACCAGCACTGTTTCCCTGCCCTCACCAGAAGCCACTGTAATGTGTAGATTACCACCTTCTTTCAGGTGCCTGAGAAAGGTGTTACATGAGCAGATGCCCAACAAGCTCAGACATCAGGATGAACTGCAGGACTAGGTGCTGTCACACCTCTGACTGTGGTTAATTTTTCTTTAAGTGCTGCAAACACTCTGAATCAGAGTTCAGGATGGGCAGGTCTCAGCATCGTTTCAGAGCTGGTGCTCTGCCTGAATTTCCCTGAATTCTGATCTTTACTTTTCCACTCTGCCCAGCAGCCCAACTCCTGTCACAGCTATCACTGACCTCTCATGGAGGCTGGAAACTCTGTGTGTGAACTCATCCAAGCCCAGAGCTGGGTGCTTTCCCTCCCACTCAGGTTTTGCTCTCTCTCACGATGACAGGGTGCCTCCACACTGAAACATGGGGATTTCTTCTGTTTGGGGGCTCCTCAGGGGAAAGCCTCCAGTCCCAGTAACTAGTCATGCTGCTCCTGTCCTTGCATATCCTATAGCTCCTCTGCTCCAGCCAGGAGGAAGCAGAGGATGGGAAGATCCTCTTGCTCTCTAGACTCTCCCTAAGGTGCTTTGTGAGGCGCAATGAATGGAAGCACTGTGGCATTTGGCTGTTGCTCCTACACCTCAGGCTGAACAACTTCTCTTTAAACAGCTCTTCCTAAGTGCCCATCCTTCTACATTCACACAACTTTTGCTTTTCTTGCCAGAACCATAATTATGCAAAGGATTAACTTTGGAAAGACCTCAAACAACACAACAGCTACTTGCTGACTAGAGGGGGAAGAAAGCAAGACAGGAGAGGAGGTCAGCACATGTCAACCACCTAAGAGGGTGCAGACTGATCACCAGTCATGGTGATCCTCTCCATGACTGACATTCCTGGAGCAGGAGCTCCCCCAGAACCCCCAGACAGCCTGCAGGGCAGCCACCACCCCAGGCCTGCTGCCACTGCCCAGCACTGTGGGGGAATTACTGGGCTTGTTTTCCACTGCTTCTACTTCAGAGCAGTTTTGCAGCCTGACAATCTGCACTGTGGCATGAGCTGTCTTGCTGGGGTGAGCTGCTTCAATGCCATGCCAAGGAAAACAAAGCCACCTCTGCCTCGGATTGCTGCATGAGCATCACCCCTGAACAGGCCACGCTGTTACCCAGGGCTGGATGCCCTGGCTGCTGCCAGCAGATCCAGGGCCAGCTTGGAAACCACTCTGCTTTAATTCATTTCTAATTACAGTTTACCTGCTGCATGTTATCCCTCTCCCTTTTGATGCAGTCTTTCACCTGAATTCCTAGCTGCATGAAGTCACCATAATCAGATCACAGGAAGAGGGAAGGACTGGGGGACGAGGGGAGGAGGGAAGACAAGGAGACAGCACGGATGAGCGGGAACCTACAGCGGAGATGGAAACCAAACCGACAGGCAGAAAATGCAACTGGAATCCTACACAACAAGAGCCCTGCGGGCATGTGCACGACACTGGGTGTGATGTAATGAACCCTGGGAGAGGGCTCTGCCTGGAACAGGCGCCTGCCTTCGAGACAGAGATAAAATCTGAGTCAAGACACGGAGCACCTGGGTCCCTACGGTGCCGCCCCCGCCCCAGCTCCTACCTGGTAGATACCTGTCGTGGTCGTACTCGTGTGAGCGCTGCATGTGGCTGTTCTGAGTGAAAGGCTGGTTCCCAAAGAGGTTGTCACTGCGCAGATTGTGGCACAGCTTCTCCAGGAAGCGGAGGACGTAGGTGATACTGTTTACTGCTGGCAGGTTCAGAGTGTGCTGTTCCCGATCAAACACAGCTGGAGACAGAAACAAACAGAGCCCAACACGTGAACCCCCCGCCGAGGCGGGAGGCTACGCCCAGGGCCGCACAGCCAGCTCCTGGATCTCAGCATCGCTGGGCTGTCGAGAGCCAACAAAGCCACTGCCTTCCGCTGCCGGGGCAGGCCAGGACCAGCCCGCTGCTCCCGGCACGGGGCCGGGGCGGCAGCGCCGGGAGCCGCGGCCGAGGGAACGGAAACGATTCCAGGAGGGGCCTGCGCCCGCAGATCCGGCTACGCACGGGCTTAAAGGAGAAATAAAACCCGGGGTATTTCTTGTCTGTCCGTGAGGAGCTGTGGAATCCCCCCTGCTGTGGCTCTTCCCAGGGCTGGGGCAGCGCGGGGGGCCGGTCGGTGGGGCAGGATTGCTGCCCAGGCTGATGCCAGGACTGAGCACTGCCTGCTCCAGCAGCTGTGCCCACGGGCCATGGGAACTGCTCCGCTCTGAGTCAGCTGCCAGCTGTTGCTTCACTGACACAGATGTGTGGCAAGAAAGAGAAGACAGAACTCTTCTGTCTGCCCCTGGCCTGTGGCTGCAGCGAGCTTCGGGACAGACATCTTCCAATGAGAGAATTCTTGCAACAACCTCTCTGGAGGCAAAGTGCTGCGGGCCCGTTCTCACCTGAGATGACCTCTCCCCCGTGGCCTTGTTTTAAGAAGGAGAAGACTGTTTTCTGATGATAAGCGCAATCAATGCAGGCCTGTACTGCTTGCTGCAGGACAACAGAAGCTCGAGCTGGTCCAAAATGGTCTGGCAGCTGCTGAACTTTCTTCTTGTCTAGGTGGGGCCCAGTGCTGCCGTTCTTGTTCAAGTAAATGCAAACTGCCAAGATGAGAAATGTGTTTGCCGTTAACCCACTCAAGAAAGCAAGAAACAGATGCCTAAAATCCAACCTGAGAGATGCTGAGATTTTAAGACTGTCCAATCACTCACAAAGTGGAATCCACCACGACTGCCTGACTGCATCCTCACAGTGGAGCCGCTTCTAGAGGGGAATCACCTCCAAAATCTTCCTGCCTCATGCTCACCTTCCAAACTGCTGCTGTTTCTCCCATGCTCTCCCCTGCAGTCAGGCTGTTAAGTGGTTTCCATGCCAGCCAGATAAGGTGGCTGTGATGTTCAGAGGGGAAGAAGGAATGCAGCCCCCACTTTCTAGGGGTTCCCACAGTGTTTCCTTTTTAGGGAAACTGGCTTCTTTAGGTTCCTCTAAAACTGGCCAATTACATTCTGGGGAAACAGAGGGCTCAGCCCATATCCAGTGCTTGACTCAACATGTCAAAAGTAGCTTTGCATTAGACTTTCCTGGCCAGATTCATCCTCAGCTGTAGCAGTGCATACACTCTTCACTGCTGCTCCTCCTCCTCCCCTATTCCCTCCTGTCCCTCTGTGCCTTGAGATCCTGGCTGGAGCTGGGCAGATCACAGTCCTTCAGCACCTCCTCTGCCCCTTGTGCAGTTCCAGCAGCTGTGCCTTGCATGGTGTGGGAGAGCTCACGCTCAGGACTCATAAGGGGTGCTGCACACCCGACTCCCCCAGGGCACAATGGACCACAAATGTATCTGGAGAGCTGTGGAGTCACCAGCATGCAGGGGAAAGGGGTCCTTGCACTCAACAGGTGGGCTTGCAATCTTCCTACTTCATTATTTCCAATAGAAAGATAAATGAACAGCTGCTCTGGACTCACATGCCTCTCTCAGGCCAGCCTTTCTGCAGTGGTAAGAATTGCTGGTTTACAGGTTTAGGAAGAAATGGGACTCTCTGAGGATGTTGCTGCCTGCCTGCTGCAGCTCCTAACAGTGTAATCCTGTCAAGAATGTGGTCCAAGACCCTCCTTACCTGTGGGAGCCTGCATGGCAGAGCTGGGGATTGTAGCAGCATCCTGGGGCACAGTGCTTGTGTCTGGCTCTGGGGTACTGGTTGTTGGAGAGGTGGGTGCTGGGTTCAGCAATGTCCTAGGTTTCCTCTGCAGAAAAAGAGGAGATATTTCTCCTTTTACCCCTGCTCTCCTTTACCACCCATGATCACTACACTCTCTCCTCTGCATCCAACAGACAAGGCACTGTGGAACATGACACGTTTCTGATGGTGATGACGGGGTGTCTCAAGAACCTAGTAATCAATACATGTGTATTTTACAAACCACAACCCTGAAAAGTATCAAGCCTGGGATCTGCCACCTCTGTTTGACTCAGACTAGCCACACACAAAGGACGGGGGAGCTTATTCTACCCTTTGGCCATCCTGTCATGCTCCCAGCATCTGCCATGCTACTCCACAGCCAATGCACTTCCAAAGACACGGATTCTTGATGGAAATGATCTTTAGGACACAGACATTCTCTACAGCTCCGGGGCTGGGCTCTGAGGACACTCCCAGCCCACATACCCCTCTGGTCTCCTACTTGCTGCAGTCCCACAGCCAGAGGCTGAGACAAACGTGCACAAACACACGCATGCACCAACCCATGGCAGGACCTGCAGCACCTGCTGTTCACCCGCCTGCATCAGCATCAGCTTTTACCTTACTGCCAGGCTTGGGGCCTCTCTTTCTGGGGAATTTCAAAGGCTCCACTGACTTGGAGGGTGTAGGCATGGGGTGGTGGATTAGCGCTTTGGTCGTTCGACCACGCTTCTTCCCTGTTTTGCGACGCCTTTGCCCTTGTTGATGCCCCAAACCAGTCTTTGTGCTACTGTGCATGCTAGGTTTCTCCGAGTTTACTTCGGAGGCAGGTAAAGGGCTCTTTGGAATCACAACTGAAATAAAAAGAGAAAAAGCAAATGTAATTAAATCAGGTGAAAATCAAAACAAGAGCAGCCTCCATCTTTATACAGTGTCACATGGAAAAACCTGGAGTACTCCCAGACCCCTGGGCGGGGGACTGCTCTCCATGTCAGAGTAAACCACACACATGGATCCCCAGCTCAGAACTCGAGCTGGGGGACAATGGGGCTTAACCTGGATGGGCTGAACTCCAGAAGGATCATGCTTGCAGCCATACCTTCCTTCCTGAAAATAACTGGCACCTACAGCTCTTCCTTCTGCGAGTGGTGACCTGCCAATGGCCACGGAAAAGGCTCTGAGAGCATTCCTAGGGAGGGATCAGCCAAGACCTGTCTGACAGTCAGAGCCACTGCTGCAAACACTGGAAATCCCCTCTCTCAAGGCTGACATCAAATCTGTCCCTAAATTTCCAGCAAACTGCAGTGGAAGGAACCAGCTCCATCCTCGCTGCCTGCAAGGATTACTGCTCCTGGTCCTGAGCAACAGCTCATCTCAGCTGGACCAGCTGCCCTGCTCCTCCACATACTACCAGAGACAGGTCTGTTCCTTCTTATCTTCTTACTCTTTCCATCACAAAACCAGGTTTCTGCTATACTCGCCCACAAATGCCCTAAATTTGATCAGTCATCTTTCCCAAGCCTGCTAAAGGCCAGAGATGTGCTGGCCCAGCCTAGCAGACCAGTATTTCCTTCCATTTTAAATTTCTGCTAAAAAGAAACCAAAATCCTGCTGCATTTTGAAAACTGCAAAGTGATCTTTAAGATGTCTTGTTTCTCACATCTGGAAATCTCAACATAGGGGCAAGGAATTAGGAAAAAACAAGGCAAACACTTTTGAAATCAGGGGCCTGCCTTGTAGTTAAGGAAAAAAGTCTTAGCCAAAGGAAACAAAGATTGATACCAGGATGGCACAACTGTGGGCATATACAGAGATTTTTAAGGTTTCTGTAATAGGAATTTTAGGAGCAGCTACTGTAAGCAAGGATTTATTCCCCTGGCACAATGAGGTTGTGGCTGCCCCTGGATCCCTGGCAGTGTCCAAGGCCAGGCTGGACGGGGCTTGGAGCACCCTGGGACAGTGGAAGGTGTCCCTGCCATGGCAGGGGGTTGGAACGAGATGAGCTTTAAGGCCCCTTCCAACCCAAATCACCGAGTGCATCCAGGATGCAGCCCCATTCTGCTTGCCATGTGGGCAGGTTTAGTTTTAATTTTATTTCCTTGCTTTTGTGCATTCTGTATCAGAAGCTGGGAAGAAGCACACAGTCATCAGGACCTATCTGACTTCCTGAGTACACACTTTTTTTGTCAGGCAGCCACAGGGAATGTGGCAGAAATAGGGTTTTACTACATTTTGTCTGAGCTGTTAAGTGTTAAAAGCAAGACTATTTTGCTGTTAAGAAAATGAGTGTGATAGCTCAGGCACTTCTTAGAGCTGATGGTACCCCAGAAGTGTCACCTGCTGCAGGTGACATCTGGCACTGAGCTACAGGGAGGAATGGCACAGGTAAGGCAGGTGCTGATCATGGAATAGTGGGGCCTCTGGCTTCAAGTGTGCAATGACTGATCTCAGTAGAGAAATGTTTGTATCAAACCATTTCTCAGAATCCCACAAGTTGACAGAACAAGGATAAACACAGGTCAAATGGAACAGGTTGCCCAGGGAAGCTGTGGCTGCCCCTGGATCCCTGGAAGTGTCCAAGGTCAGGATGGATGGCAGCTTGGAGCAGCCTGGGACAGTGGAAGGTGTCCCTGCCATGGCAGGGGTGAGATGGGATGGGCTTTATGGTCCCTTCCAGCCTACACCAATCCATGATTCCATGATTCTAAAACTCTCCATACTTCAAAGAAACTGTTAAATATCAAAGGGATGTGGAAGCCAGGGCAGGGAGCATTTCATTTGAGATCTGCACAACACTCAGTGTCTAAACCAAGCTGTGCCACAATGAGGTTTCTATAATGTGGAGGAAAAATTGAGAATTCTACAAACAAGCTGTGAGGCAAACCTGTGTTCTCAGTTTTACTAGTAAAAACGCAGAGAAATGGTGCATTTGGGAAGTTGGCATGCAGTAGGCAGAGCAGCTGGACTGCACTCTTTGCTCCCAGGCTGGGACCACATCACTGGGAACTCATTGCCAGGAAAAAGGAGACTGCTGTCAGATGAAGTCCTGGGGTGCAAGCTTTCACTGTATAATCTTATGTTACTAAGTGATTTCATCTTTTGGTGAAATAAATGCAAGAAAAATCTGCTGCCCACTTCAGCTGTAAAGACAGTACATGTAATAGTAATTTGCCAGGCTTGAAGAATTGGTTTTGGGATTTGGGCAATAAAATCCCATAACTGGGTGCATGCAGATCCCATGATGGGACACCTCATGTTATTCAGCCACCCAGAGGAGTTCCCACTGTGCCTGTGCCCCTGGCAGCACATCCTGGTCCCTGCTACAGCCACGGCTCCTGCAGGGATGGAGGAGCTGCCACAGCAAGGGAGGCTGTTCACTGAAACAGGATAAATTCCATCTAAATGTGCAGCCAGCTCGGGCCAGAGAGACACAGACTGTGACCTAGATTGATGCTGTGTGCCCAGCAGTGCTGCTGAGCACAGCCCTGAGCACAGCCCTGAGCAGGCACTGGTGTTTTCCCTGGGGCTGATTCCATCAGACTGATGCAATGCACAGACATTCTTCTGACCCGCAGTGATTTAATGAAATGAGCTCTTATCCTCCCACCATCCAGCAGACTTGCCTGGCTTTTTGTTGGATTTGAACCAGAATCTGAGCAAACACCAGCCTGTGCTAATACATTTCTCCTGCCCTACCAGATGCACTGAACTGTGTGAGGAGGAGACACCAAGAGCTGCAGGGCAGATCCTCCCACCTCAGTACCTGCACATCAATGGTGCAGCCCCCAAAACACAGGGTTCCAGCTGGCCACACTGCCTCATCCCCAAGGCACCACTTCCAGTGACTGGATGCTTCCTAAAGGAGCCTGTAGTTTCTTTTCAGCTGCCTGTTATTTTCCTGCAGGTGTTCAGCCCCTGCTCTCATGCAGATGTGGTCCAGAAACACGGGATTGCTATGCAGGGGTCAGTGCCCAGCACTCAGCCCTGCCTGCACCCACCCCAACACCCACAGAGCTCCAGAGGTGGAAACAGCTGTGCCCAGCAAGCAGGATTATCTCACAGCTCCAACCACTGCCCAAGTCTCCTTTAACTGCCAAAAGCTTCAATTTACTGCATCTTATTCTTACTATTATTACATCTTAATTATTAAGGATCTGAAGCTATCAAAGTGTGTCCAAAGAGGGGCCACAAAGATGCTGAAGGGCCAGGAGCACACAAGGAGCAGCTGAGGGCTCTTGGTGTGTGCAGCTGGAGCAGGGCACGCTGAGGGCAGAGCTCAGGGATCTGCAGCTCCTCCCGAGGGCAGCTCCCATCTCTGCTCTGGGACAGGGACAGCACCAGGGAAGGGCTGGAGCTGGGCCAGGGCAGGGCAGGCTGGAGAGCAGGGAAAGGTTCTTCCCCAGAGGGTGCTGGCACTGCCCAGGCTCCCCAGGGAATGGGCACGGCCCCGAGGCTGCCAGAGCTCCAGGAGCCTTTGGACAGCGCTGCAGGGATGGACAGGGGGGGTTGGTGGGGGTCTGGGCAGGGACAGGGGCTGGACTGGATGATCCTTAGGGATCCCTTCCAACTGAGGATAGTCTGTGATTCTGTGATTCAGCTGGTGACAGAGCCAGCCCAACAATGAGCAGCTGACAGAGACATCCTCACTTTCTTCTTCCTTGTACAAGCCACTAAGAGGAGCCACATTTTCAGAAAATCAAGTGGGGCCTCTCTTACTTAAAAAAATCAGCTCTTCCTGAGTAAAGCAGCATCTCTGTGCCACAGCTTTGTTGCTCACCTGAGCTCTGAGCAATCTAACCATCCAAAGCTGGCCTTGCTTTGGAGGAGTTGATGCAACCCTGAGATCCCTTCTGACCTAATCTGAGCTCATGGTTATTTCAGCTCATTAAGGAAACTAATCACTGGAAGTTTTCTGCTGGCTGAACTGTCCTGGTCACACAGGCATCCAGGACAATGGCAGACATGGAGGAGGAGGAGGCTGGCTCCTTGCTGGGCTGGCTGGCATTGGATCCATTTAGCACAGTGAGAAACATCACCCTGAAAATGCAGCTCAAACAGAGCTGAACTCCGAGCCAAAGAGAAGCTGGGCACCACTGATGATATTATTCACCACTTTAAACAAGAGTTTTGAGCTTTCTACAGAAACAAAGAGACTTGACAGAGAATTCCTGATTTCAGGCTCTACTTCCTAATGCCAAAATATTCCATCAGCTGATACAAGGCACCTGCAGCTGCCCACCACACTGTGACACAAACTGTTGCTTACAGAAGACTCTGCACAGTTGCCATCCACACTCTGAGGGTTAGTCAATGCTTGGAAGCAACATTTGTCACCCATCAGCTTATCTGAGATTTGTCACAGCTTGAAGAAGACAAAATTATGTCCTTGGGACAATAATTACAAAGTCAAAACCTGTAGAAAAATATGGAACAGAAAAGTTTGAAGTTGCAGAAAGGTTTCGTGCCTTTCTCTCCTATTTACAAGGTTCATTTACCAAGAGCTGCAGGAGCTCAAATCCCAAATTCCCATTTTCTGTGCCAAGGGCTCTGTACTCTGTACTGCAGCTGTAGTTCATGTGCTTCTGCCTGGAGAGCTCTGCAATGGCCCCTGCAGTGTCCTGAAGTGCAGGGGGAGATTTCTGAGCACACCACTCATGCCCACTCCAAAGCCCCTCTGGCAGATGTCCTGCAGGCCTCCCCTCCAGTGTCCTTTGGTGCTCACTGCCCCTCGTCCATCTTCAGCACTTCCTGGGCAGAAGCAGCACTCAAAGAGTTGGGTTAAACAGACCCATTTAAGATAAGCAAATTTGCCAGAGAGCAGGAATCTTGTTGAGATCTGGCTGAATCCTTCCCTGCATGAAGCATTTCAATCCTAGGCATCCTGAAGGTTGGAGCTGGAAAGAAACCGGAACTCATTGCCAGTTCCCAGAGTAAAATGTGAAAGCTTCAAAGCCCTGTGATTCTTCCCAAAGCAGAGACCATCATCACTGGCCACCATGAGCACAACTGGGACAGAAATACAGGCCCTGGGAAGGCTCCAGACTTGGACTGTCCTGAGCTCTCAGCAGACATGGCAGACACAACACAGGACAAGGGGCTGGAGCACGGGTGGGAGACACAGGCTCCTTGCAAAGACAGGGATTAAGAACAAGACTCCAATTTAAAGGGTGACCAAGCTCCTGTCACCAAGGCTGGAATATGGTGACAAGCAGAAACAAGGTGGAGTGTGAAATCCTTGAAGTGAAATTTGTAAAACTGAGTGTCTAAACCCTTTCATCCTGATGGGAAATTCTGCTCTCCCTGTGGTTGTCCTACACAAACTGTCACCCTGGGCACACTTCAGGCTGGCTTCACTCTGCTTCCAAACCTCACAGCAGAGGATGGCTGCTTCCAAACCTCACAGAGCCACCAGCCCTGCCTGCAATCAGCAGCTCAGTCAGGCACTTTTAGACCCCTATAAACAACAGCCCTGGAACATTCTTCTTCCTTGAGGTTGTCCAATTCCATCCTGAAAGCACTCACACTTCCAGCCTGCACAGGCACCTGTCCCAGTGAACAGGAGTGTTGTTACTGGTCAGAGATCCTGCAGAAACAAAGTGATGACCCCAGTGCTTTGCAACCAAAGAGAGGGAGGTTCCAACAGCAGGGTCCTGCTGAAACCTCCTGCCAAGACTCAGTGACACCCTGAGATATTGAAACTCTGTTTTGGGCCAGGAAGCACGGTGGAAAAGGGAAGGAAACACCCTAAACAAAACCCAGATTCTCTGGGATATGAAATATTTCAAAATAAAACATGAGGAAAAGTCAAGTTGAGAGGAAAGTCTAGACACTGAGAGTAAGGACAGGCAGGAGACCAGATGAAACTGCTTTTCCCAGGTCAGTTCCTCTTCTGAGAGGCTCCTGCCAGCCTCAAGGCATCACTCAGTAACCTCAGGTCTCTGACATGCCATGGTTCCCACTGAGCCACAGATTTGGGGTTTGCTGAGCCACAGGCACTGTCAGCAGCCCACAGCCTCTTGCAGTGCTGGGCTCCCTTACCAAGCCCCCAGCCCTCCAAACCCCCCGTGTATTCCAGGACACACATCCAAGCCGAGCCAGGGTCACTGCTAAGAGCCTTGGCTCTGTGCTCCAAATAGCTCAAGAGATTTTTCTTGTGATCTTCCAACAGCAGCCTCAGAGTCAGCACCATCCAGGTTCCAGGGCTGCTTGTGAGTTACACTCATGGATAAACACCTGAACTCCTCTGTGTACCCTCCTTCTCCTGCTGTTGGTGTGTAAGCTCTACTGGTGTGGTCCCCAAACCAGCCATGCCAGTGCAAAGCAATGTCACACAACTTAATGTGTGAGCTCCAAATCCCAGCTCAGTCCTGAAGAGACAGTAATTAATATTTTCCCATCTCCTCCAAGCAGGAATGCACAGGAGCTCACCTGAGCTGGTACCCTGCCAACTACTCCTGATGAGGCTCCTCTTCCCACCACTATGTTCTCACCCTGAAGAAGGAAGAGAAACCAGGCAATATCCAAAACAAAATAATGAAATACACATTACCTTTGCCCCTGGGCAGGAAACCTAGCAGCTGATCATCATCTTCCTTTGAGGAGACAAAGCAGTTAAACAACAAATCACATGGCAGCAATGGTGGTGAGAAACGAAGAACTTCATGAACTTTCTGTCCAGGGTCAGCATCTTGCAACCCCCTGGAGTCACTGCAGCAGCCACAGCAGGCAGCTCTGGTTCCAGGGGAATGCAGAGCTGGGAGCCCAGGGTGCATGGAGCTCCCCTTCAGCCTATCCCCATGGTAACTACCTACAACTACTCACATTTGCTTGCTCTGCAAGCAGAGGAAGCAGCAGCCAAGCTCAGGCAGAGGGAGCAGGGTCTGAGAGCCCACACAGACCTGTGCAGGCATTGTGCCCCCAGTGCCCCCAGTATCCTCACCCAGCTCCCACCAGCCCTGGCACGGTGGCAGAGGATGAGCTCTGTGTTAGTTCTGCCCTGCCTGGCTGGGCTTGGGACTCCCTGCCAGCTGGGCTGCTGCCAAGGCAGCAATTCCAGTCCTCCAAATTCCAGAGCTGGAGCAGCTTCCAGCTCTGCCTGCCCAACCTTAACGCTTTCACCACTGCCCCTCTCCCACAGCACAGAGTCACCCCTCTCTCTGTCACAGAGCATCCAGAAGGGTGCAAAAGGGGGTAGCAAACCCATCAGGAACTCCAGAGCAACTTGGCATCAGCCAGGATGGAGGAATAGCACAGGCACCTTCTGACTTACAGACACTGAGGGCTTTGCCTGTGTCCCTGGGCAGGTGTGTCCCTGCTTCCTTGTGTCCAAGGTGACAGTATTTCCCTGCCCTCCAGCAGTAACACATGAAACATGGGAGCAGACTTAAGGGACACTGGTGTCTGTATGTGTGTGTGTGGGCAAGGTCCTTTCACAGGGCTTTGACTGTGGTTGTCCTGTGCTGGCTCAGGAGATGGACTTGATGATCCTTGTGGATCCCTTCCAGCTCAGGATGTTCTCTGACTCCATATCCTCTGAGCAGAGCTCCAGGCTCCCAGCCAGCACTCAGCCGAACAGAAAGTCCACTTCATCCAGAAAGTCCACCAAAAGCCCAGATATGTATTTAAGGGTAAAAAAGTACACGTATAAGAGGCATGAAAAGACATGTAAGGTGCTGTACAGCACATATGAGGAGTGGAGTAGGGATTCCTGGCCAATGGACATCCCTGGGAGCACCCCACTGGTGTGGGTGGGACACTGAGGGAAGTTTGCTGCACACACACAGAATTCCCCCTCCTTTGGGACAGCCACTGGGACCTGCCTCTCCCAGTGGCTGCCAGGCTGAGGTGGAGAAGCTGCAGCTGCACAGGATGAACTCTTGCACATTCTACCTTGCTCTGTAGCCCAGCAGAGCCAACATCCATCCCCAGCCTGTGGCCAACGTGGAGAGGGGACCAGGACCCCCCACAGGCATAGGCACCCCCAGAGATACATTTCCCCCGTGTGGTGTGTTGGTTTTGGATCCCCCAGCTCCAAGGTGTGCAGTATCCAGACAGGAACACCAGGAGATGCCCAGGAGCCCGCAGCCATCTGGCCACTGGCCACAGAGGTCTCCCAGGAGGCTGCTGCACAGCCAGCAGGCAGCAGTGGAATTACCAAGCAGGCATGCAGGCTGCTCCTCCTTGCTGTTTGACCTCCTTTTCCTTCTTTTACACACACACATGGCCTAATGAAAGCTCCATGGAGTGGCTGGCTGGGCCCCAGCTCCACCAGCTCCCTGCTCAGCCACTCCAGTTAAGCAAACACTGCTGGGAGTGGGAGGCCCTGGAGATGGAGAAGGACCATGCCTGGGAGAAGCCCTGCACTCCTCCACCTCTGCTGGCAGCCAGCAGCAGAGACAGATTAGAGCTGACTGGAGTTACCAGCATTAAATAAACATGCCTACCCTCTTTGAAGTTCTGCTCCCCTTGAACATGAGCTCATTCCACGAGGCCTCTTTTTGCTCAGCCCCAGAAAGCCACGAGGTTACTCATTCTCCATGGAGTTAACTCTTCACAGGATTCCCCAACTTCCACAAGGGCCTCACACATTCAGCCCAGTATATGAGCACAGACCAGTTGATTTACCACGGCAGCACTTGACTGCCTGCATGTCTCTCCAGTTCTCTTTAAGAGGAATTCCCACCAGGAAAGGGAAACTGCCCGACTCCACCACACGGTCCTGCAGGCTGGCACACGGAGAAGGTTTACTGCAGCTCAAGGAAAGGGCAATTCCTCTGTGGTGATGCATCCTCCCACCCTGCCAAGAGCAGCACTCACAGGTCTGGGAGGACTGTGCTCAACCCTCCACCACAGCAGGGCTGAGGAAACACGGGAGGAATTTCATTAGAGAAAGTTCCCAGTACTCTTCTTTTGGTTTAATCCTACAAAGTGCAAGTCAGAAATTCTTGGTCAGGAGAGGGAGCAGACAGTCACAGAGGGAAAAGTAAAAGCACGAAGACAAGGCTGATCTCAACTCCTTGGCATTTCTGCATGGCTCATGCAACCCCTGCCAACCCCTGCTCATGTCCCAGGAGTTGAAAAAAAAGGACAAAGAGAGCAGAAATCTGCCTGAGGGTGAGGGCTGCCTCTGCCTGTGAGTGGGGAGATGTGACTTTTTGGGGGTCACTATTTTTGTACACGAGCAGGAAGTGCAGAGTGACTGCACATAGAGCTGATGGGAAAGGGAGAAGCCATCACAGCCACCTGCCAAGCGAGAAGCACAAGCTTCCCAGGATGGCACAATGGGATCTTGTTTCTGGATAACTGACTGGGCTCTGCTCACTCACAGTTTCAGCCCCTGGCAAGAGGAGGCTGGGGAGGAACAGAGCTGCCTGTTCTGGGGCTGAGGGTCAGACAGAGGTTCCTACTTCTCCTGAGAAGGCAGCTCCCACCTTGCTCCTGAAACCTTCCATCCCCAGCTTACTGCCAGGGAAGCTCCCACCAAACACAAACATGTCTTGAGCCACTCATGCAGTACCTGAGAGGCAACCTGCAGATGCCTGGTGAGAGCACCAGGGCACCACTGGAGGAGTCAGCCACTGCCTGAGAGGGCCCCAGTGCTCTGCAGAGCCTGCAGGGCAGCAGCAAGAAGAGAGGGAGAGGCTGGCAACATCAAGGCAAAATGCACAAATACAAGATAAAGAGGAATCAGCTTCAGCCAAGGGGAGCTCACAGCTTGGCTTGCACACAGATCATGTGAGATCACTCAGGCAATCACTGAGACCAGCCCTGCAGCCCCTGGCCCACATCAGGGACACAGGGCAGCACCAGCCTGACAGGGCAGCATGAGCTGACCCAGGACTTCCAAGAGGAACTGTCTTGACAGAGAAATGCCTTTCCTAAGCAATCCTTCAGCTCTGGCAGGGAAGTTGTTCTCCTGCCCCTCATTTCATTGACAAGGATGTGCTTGGGGACAGTGACAGCCCCCCTGGGCCCAAACACAAGTGTGATGTGAGAAAGTTTGAAACATGTCTTGAGAATCAAACCAGCCATTGTTCAGGCCTTTGCAAGGCAGCAAGTTTCCAGCATTGCTCCCACCCAACAGTCACAGCCCTAGGAACAAGGCAGGCATGACTGCCCCACACCTGCTCTGTCCATGTTCACAGCAAAGGCTGACCAAGAAAACTGTCCAAAGCACAAAGAGGCGCAGTCCTGCAGCTCCGTAGCTCTCATTATTCCAGGCCCCCTGAGCAAAACTGCATAGGAAAATGTGGTTCAAAGGCGCAGGAAAAACTTCAGGGAAACTCCTGGAGAGGAGCAGACCTCAGCAATGTTGTACAGCACCATCCCTCCCCAGAGCCATCATCCTGCCCATCTTTATGGGTAGGCACTCCTCAGCACCTTGGTGCCAGGCTGTTTTGGTGCTATAGGTCTGATCACCTGCACCTTTACCACGCACGAAGCAGCACAAAAACCAGACAGGGCACCCAGGTGTCCTTGCTGCCAGTCTCTGCCTGCTTTGCTGCTCTTTGAGAGCTGAGTGGAGGAGCAAGACAGCTAAAAAACAACGTGGGCCTTACCTTTTGTACCAGGGGGCTGCAGATTATCTCCAGTCAGCGAACACCAGCCTACGGGAAAGATGTCCCGGGAATCATATCGGCACCAGTAATCGAAGGCACCTCTCCAGCCATCAAATGTTATGAGGACCTCAGAACCTCTCACCTCCCCAATGGTGGCCGGGCAGATGAAGTGAGGGTTCTTCCTGTCCACTGCCTCCAGCTTCATACCTGTCTTGAAGAAGTTTTGGGAAGGAGATGGTGGTTCCTACAAGAAGAAGTGGAATATATGCTCAAAGGGGATATGGCAGTGCCTCCCCACACCAGGGCTGTGCCCTCACCAGCAAACTCACCTCCACAAGCTGCTGAAGGGAGTTAGTGGGCTGGATTTGAATCCCAATAGGTGTGCACACACTGGCTGGGCTACACAGCCACTGCCCTTTAATCAAGAGGCAGTAAAGTCCACTACTAGCTGCTCTGCCCTCAGCTGGCTGCTGGATTGAACCCAGGGAGTGGGACATTCCAGAGAGGTGCTGATGTTCCACCTTGCATTCCCCTCTTTGAGCAGCACCTGCAGCTCCAGTGAAAAACCAGCCCCTGCTCAAGCCTGAACCCTGAAGTACAAGGCACTTCCTAGGCAGACCTCTGGCTACATCCTGACATGGCTATGACACAGCTGGAGAGGACACAGGTCTGCCCTAGAGCAGCCCCGAGGCAGAGCTGTGCAATTTCACCTCCTACAGGACCAGCACTCATGAGACACCAGCTCTGAGTCTGGTGCTCTGCAGAGAAGGGGCCATTGCCAGAAGGATGTGCACAAACAGTGAAATACCTTGTGAAAAATCCGGACAGGAGCCATCTCTGCTCCATTCAGAGTCTTCAGAAGGAACATGGGCCAGGAGGAGGCATTCAGCCGGAAGCCTGAGGGGAGGGAAGAGGAGATGGAAACTTTTAGACTGTGGGGGTTGATGGATCTGGCAGCACATGCCTGCTCTGATGGGAACTCACACAAGTGTGATCCCATACCACCCTCCTCCCATGCTGCAGTCAGGTGGGACTTTATCCAGATATTGTGAATGCAAAGCATTTGTGTTATTGAAAAGAAACATCTGGAAACAGCTGTCTGAAAGCAATATTCACTTAGCATAACAATCCCATTGACCATCCAGAGCACTTTGTGCAGCATCAGTGCTGCCAGCTCCAGTGATCCTGCTGCAGGGGAGACATGAATCAGCAAGTGCACACTCAGGCTATGGAATTTCTTCCTCAACAGGGAATCACAGCTTCTGGGTGGCCTCCTCCACCTCTAGTGTGAGCTGCAGGCAAGCTAATCTGAAGAAATAGAGGCTGTGACTTGGCTGTAACACATTATAAGGAAGAATGTCAGGTTTTGGCTTGACACCTGCTGTGAAAAAAGTGGAGAAATAACAAGAGGGGGCTTATGGGAAGAAAAAAGCAATTTCACATGCTCTGAAGTATGTGGCACTGACTATGACTATACAACCAACAGAAGGCTCTGGATAGCACAGAACATCTCTGCTAAATGTGCACCTTCCTGCACAGGCAATTTCTGCTGCTCAGCTGTGTTTGATCTGTGGTTGGAGGGGTTTTGAAGGTAATCCTGGCACTGGACCTGGACCAAGAAGATGGCAAAACTTTGCCAAGGTTGCAGTGCTCAGCACAGGTCACCCTGCCAGCCCTGAGCTCTGTCAGATCAGCTTGGAAACCAACCCAAGTAGTCACAACTGCAGGGGATGGGAGAGCTCAGCTCCCAGAGTGGCAAAGAAAACATTTTACATGAATCACAGAATATCTTGGGCTGGAGGGGACCCACAAGGATCAGCCAGTCCAACCCCTGTCCCTGCCCAGACCCCCACCAACCCCCCCTGTCCATCCCTGCAGCGCTGTCCAAAGGCTCCTGGAGCTCTGGCAGCCTCGGGGCCGTGCCCATTCCCTGGGGAGCCTGGGCAGTGCCAGCACCCTCTGGGGAAGAACCTTTCCTGCTCTCCAGCCTGACCTGCCCTGGCCCAGCTCCAGCCCTTCCCTGGCTGCTGTCACTGGAGTTATCTGTGTAAAGAAAGAGCAGCAGCAGATGTCTGCACATGGAAAATACTACAGGAAAGAGAAAATCCTTACTGGGTTTTCTAGGCCCTGGAACTCTGCAGGCAGGAAGGACAACTGCAGCCCTAGCTCAGTTACCTTTCTTCATGTTGGGTGCAAAATCATCCAGCTCCACTCCCCGGCTACGGGCAGGGACACCTTCCCTGATCCCACTATGCCAGGGCCTCACCACGCTCACAGGGATGAATTTTCCCCTCATATCTCACCTAACGGTGCCCTCTCCTCTGGCACAAGGTTAATTCGGTGACACAGAGCAGGGGCGGGCACAGGGGGCGGGCACAGGGGGCGGCAGGCCCGCTCCTGCTCCCCGGCGCTCCGTGCCCTCTGCTGGCCACGGCCGGCACAGGAGGGACCCGCCCGCACCGCGGCCGCGACGGGGCTTGGGCAGAGACGGGCAGCAGAACCACGGAATGCAAGGGACCTTAAAGCTCATCTCATCCCACCCCCTGCCATGGCAGGGACATCTTCCACTCGACCAGGTTGTTCCAAGTCCTGTCCAGCCTGCCCTTGAAGATATTATTTGGGGATATGCTTATTGAGAGAGAGATTTATGAAGACACTAAAACTGTTGGGCAGCAGAATGCAAAAGCAGGTTAATTTTGCAGGAAGGAATCAGCAAATCAGCTTGTCACTGGGTGATCAAAGAAAAAGGAAAGTGTTGTGTGTTTAACAGAAAACTGGAAGAAGTGTTAGAGTGTCCAGGCTATTTGTAATGTTGTAGCCAAGCAAAATTAAATAAATATAAGTATGAACGATTGCAAGTGTCCCTTCACATGAGACAGGACTTTAGTGACTGTGAACCTTTTCAGACATTATAGTTCCTGTCCAGATAACCTGGTATTGAATCACAGGATAGGTTGGGTTGGAAGGGACCCTAAAGATCAACCAGTTTAACCCCTCTGCCATGGGCCAGGACACTTTCCACTATCCCAGGTTATTCCAAGTCCAATCCAACCTAGTCTTGAACACTACCAGGGATGGGGCAGCCACAGCTTCTCCGGGCAACAATCCAGAGCTTGAGCTGCAACCAGGACAAGCAGCTCACCTTGGTGCAGAGACCTCTTTCATCTACACTCTAAAGGATCTCCCTGTCCACGTGTCTGTGTGGAAATACAGACCTGGTGTGGTTTACAGACCTGGTGTGTATCCCGGAGTAGGCAGGGCCAGGCCGTGGGCCTCTATAAAACCCCCCAAGCTTTCC
Source organism: Urocynchramus pylzowi (assembly GCA_013397555.1). Classification (NCBI taxonomy): domain Eukaryota; kingdom Metazoa; phylum Chordata; class Aves; order Passeriformes; family Fringillidae; genus Urocynchramus; species Urocynchramus pylzowi. The sequence goes on along the minus strand of VZRH01014900.1, from coordinate 121,638 downwards.
CCACCATCCGTTTGACCCTCGCTGGACAGCTGAACTGCAGCTCACCCAGGGGAGGCTGCAGCATCCCGCCGTTCTTCTCGCAGTTCCCGATGGGCTGGATCTCAGCAGAGTCCACCAGCCTCCAGAAGTCGTTCTTGTTGTCGCTGCCGTCGAGGCGCAGGCGCAGGCGGGCGCCCGTCAGCCCCACCACGGTGGCGATGCACGTGGACGTGGTGTTCCGGGGGTCCTGGGCCTCCAGCTTCATACTGATCTTGAACTCGTTTGCAGGTGGAGTGTAGGACTGCAAAGAGTGGAACAGGGGCCAGTCAGAGTCAGGATTGCCAAGACATGCACCAGCTCGGGCATGAAGCTTTCATCAGACTCCAAACGGAGTCTGCTGCAGGCTGACAGCCCCTCCAGGCACAGCATGGAGGCACCACAGAGAACTCAGCAAGCCTGGCATGTCTGTAACAGGCCCCCATCCTTCCATCCTGCATCATCTAGGCAATTAAAGCCTGTCCTCTTGGAATCACAGAATGATTAATGCTGCAAAACACCTCTAAGATCATCAGGTTTGGCTGTTCCCACAGGACTGCCAAGCCCACCATTAACCCATTACCCCTAAGCACCACATGCTTTTGAACACTTCCAGGGAGGGGGACTCCACCAGTGCCCTGGACAGACATATCCTTGGCCTCATCATCCTTTCAGTGAAGAAATTTTCCTGATATGCAACCTGACCCTCCCCTGTCACAAGTTGAAGCTGTTTCCTCTTATCCTGTCCCTGTTCCCTGGGAGCAGAGCCTGATCCCACCTGGCTCCCTCCTCTTGTCAGGGAATTGTGCAGAGGCAGAAGGTCCCTCCTGAGCCTTCTTTTCTCCAGGCTGAGCCCCTTCCCAGCTCCCTCAGCCACTACTGGGGCCCCAGACCCTTCCCAGCTCCCAGCTCTGTTCCCTTCTATGGACATGCTCCAGCCCCCTTGTTGTGAGGGGCCCAAAACCGATCCCAGGATCTGAGGTGCAGCCCCACTAGTGCCCAGCATAGGGGATTAACCCTCTCCTGGGAAGACTCACCCAGCCAACCCCAGACCCACACAGACACTTATGCTCCCCTCTGCCCAGACCCAGGTGTCCCACACTGATTCACTCCTGCACCCCTCGTACTCAGCACAACTCTGGGCTCAATAGCTGCTGCCCAGGGGCTGCTATTCTGCCACAACAATTGGGTGAATTCTGCTGAAAATCTCCTGATTGAGTAGGATCCACCAAAAGCTGGATCCCAGCCTACTCAGGACACTTTCTCCAAGGGCTTGACAGAGTTAATAGCACACTCGTGTTCCCAACATGCAGATCTGAGAGGAAAATCTTCTGTGCTACTCTAAATGTATCTTTTTAATCTTTGCTTCAGCACTTGGATTTCTGTTGAGTCCCCAATATCCTTAAGTATCTTCCTTGCCAAACCAGGGGCCTATCCCAGCCACAGGACTCTGGGGCCCCCAGTGGACCACAGCCCTTGACCTTTCTTGTTTTCACCCTCTTACCTGCTTGAAACAATGGGCAGGAGCTGGGATGGCACATGTCTCTTTCAGGTACTTCTCCCAGGTGAAGTGACCTGAGAAGTAAAAACAAAAGGATTCAAATAGGAACGGATGAGCAAAATTCTCAGCAAAAGAACTGGCCAGACTCCTAAGCTGGCAGTTCTGCACTTCTCACAGAGGAGGTGTTCACAGGCAACATGTTTTCACCAAGAACCTCTGATGTTTGTGAGCACAGAAGATTTACAACTGCAACTGACAGGCAGAACAAAGCACAGCGCTGCCTTCGGCATCCTCCTGCCTCGGCGCTGCCGAGAAGGGGCTGCACAGAGTCAGGATAACAACCTACAACTTAATGGAAAACACCCAGCACAGATGGGAATCTGCTGAGTCTTCCAGACAACTGTCCCTTAAAAACCATTCATTAAACACATCACTCAGTCTGGGGATTGCAAACAGCCACCGTGGGCTATGAGCAGCACAGCTTGGGGGCTGGAATGAGATTATCTTTAAGGGCATTTCCAACCCAAGCCATTCTGTGATCCCATGATTCTAAATCATGGATTTAGAACAGGAACCTGCTTTGTGGTGACTGAATGGTCCCCCTGGTACAGCACAGACACAGCCCACCCCACGGGCCAGGGATCAGCCCAACCTCAGCAGTAAGTGGACAGGTCAGCAATTAACTTCCTGAAGTGCCATGAAGTCCAGAGGATGGGCAGGATGGGAGCAGGGATCCTCCAAACAGGGATTTACTGAGCTCAGTATGTCACACCTAACATCAAGCCCCCTTCCACCGAGTGCTGCTGCCAGGGGAAGTGCTTCTCATCCTTGCCTGCACCTTCCTCACGTGCAGCAAGAAAGGTAAAAGCAATATGCCACCCAGGGAAACCTGTTATTAAATGAGGAATTAAAAGCTCCTGTGATCTGAGCAAATCATGACTTTTGCCATTTAAACTGAGCAGCTGGGAGAGGAACCTTCCAGCATGACATTCGCTTGTATTCATCCAAACAGCTCCCGGGAGACCACTGTTTTCAAGGCATTTCAAGAGCATTGGTGGCAGCACAATTAAAGTCAGTCACTGCTTCCCCGAGTCAGGCAAGTTCTTAATCAGTCTATTTTCAAAACAAAAGCCACATTAAGAGCCATTTTAGCTACTGCAGCACACACCTTTGAAAACTGAGGCAGTAAGGTCAGCACACACTGCTTCAGTGCTGCCTTGTGCACAGAGGAGCCTTCATAATCTACAACCTTCAAATAAATACAAGGAATGCTGCTTTCTCACCACCTCCCATGCAGATGACTAGTACACTGTTAAAAATGGGGAAAATTAACAGAAAAAATACAGTTTTATTGCCACACTGGCTGAATATTGCTGTTTCCAGACTGACAGCACTCTCCATGCCACAGAATACTCAGTTCCATCCACTGGACATATTTTCCTTTCAGCCACAGTCTCACACTGGGTGAATGAAGAAATTCAGTGAGTTACTGCAATGATGCTCTTATAAAACCAACATTCTTTTGCTTTAATTGAAGATATGATTTTATGCTTGGTTCTGTCAATTAAACTCTTTGTATGAATAATGTGGAGTAAACACCCAGGCAAAGCAAAGCTGGGCACTTCTGGCCTGGAAATGCCTCATGCATCCCAGCTCTTAACTCTGGTAGCTGATCTGGGTTCATCTCAGACTGGGGTGGCCCTTCAGAGGCCGCTGTCCCCAGAGCACAGAGGGCACCCAGGTGACAGCATTGGGTGAGAATTGCCAGTCTTAGCCACAGGCCCTGAGCCAGCAGCCTGAACAGGATCAGCTGTGCTTGACAATTTTATTAAAAAAAAACCAAACAAACTCCCCTCAGCTGGTTTCAATCCATCACTATTAAAAGTTGTCATGGTTTTAATCTTCCCACTTTTCACTCCCTCCACACCAAGCTGGGCCTTCCTGCTCCTGCAGCAGCTCACCCCACAGCCGAGATCCACACTGCACAACCCCAGTGGGAGCAGAGAGTTTCTGACACAGCTGCAGGCCTCTAAAAATAGTGTTTGGACATGGAACTTATTTGAGATTAATTCTAAAGCCTGCTGGGATTCAACCACTGTATGAAGACACACACAGCACTAGAACTGCAGCTTCTCTAGGACCTGAGGGAACATCATGAAGCTGGGCCAGGGTAGGGCAGGCTGGAGAGCAGGGAAAGGTTCTTCCCCAGAGGGTGCTGGCACTGCCCAGGCTCCCCAGGGAATGGGCACAGCCCTGAGGCTGCCAGAGCTCCAGGAGCCTTTGGACAGAGCTGCAGGGATGAGCAGGGTGGGGTTGGTGTGGTCCAGGAGCTGGATCAATGATCCCTGTGGATATTCCAGCTCAGGATATTCTGGGATTCTCTGATTCCTATCATTAATGGTTCTGGTGATTTATTTTGCAAAGAAAAGCAGGAGCAGCCAAAAGACTTCTAAGAAAAGACAGAGCTGATACAGCAGTGTTCACTACCAGCCATCCCCTTACACACAGGTGGCAGGGCAAGCACAGGTAGAACCTGCACTTCTTTTCCAAGCTTACCCTCAGACCAAGGTAAAAACTGCAGACTGCAGTTGGAAGCTGCCACCACACCCTTAGCATGAGAGGAAACCCTGCACTTCAGGCCCTTGTCCCAAGTCCCTCTCTGCCTCTCTCCAGCACACTGGATCTTCTTCACAGGAAGAAACGAGAGAAAGACCCTTAAATGAGAAACACCCTGTTTTTGCAACTCCATCTGTGAGACAAACAAAGCCAAGGATTGGGAACCCGTGTGACTCCCTGTGACTTGGCTGTGGAAATGCCACTGGGGTGACTGTCTGTCACTTGTGCTTGCCTTGGGAAAGCTCCTTGTTGTGTGCTCATGCCAAAGGCAGATATTACTTCCAGGCAGAGAGTCAGATTTGGGCTCTGATGTCTTAACTCCAAAAATATTTACTCCAAACAAAACACTCCACAAACCCAAGGGGTCAAACTGCAGTAGCTGTGAACAATGCAGCTCTGCACCCTCATGTTTTGATTTTCTTCATATTGCATTTAACATTTATCTTTTGCCCAGAATGTAAATGGAGTTTCTGTTTGTATCTTTAACTGAAGTCTGGTTTGGGCCCCATTAGCATTTTGGCTCCCGAGGGGTCATCAATCCAACTGAAACAATACATGTGTGTTTCAGGTCACATCTGTGAAGGAGAACGTGCCCTACCCAGATCAAGGCATCCCATTAAAGTCTGCAGCCCATATGTGTGGCTGCTAAGGAGCACCAAGGCAGCACATGAAAGCAGCCCAGTTTGAGCCAGCTCGGTATGACAATGAGCAGAGCATCCTGTGGGCTGGCAGATCTCAGGTGACAGTGGCTGTCCCTGATGCCTGAGCATGGCCTCCTGAGGGTCAGCTCTCCCACAGGCACAGCTCCTGCCTGTCCCACCCCACCCCATCCCAGGCACCTTGCTCAGCCATCAATCCAGCTGCACGTGCTCCATAGGTAACATGAGCCCCATTGCTCTGTCCTGCTCAGTAAAATGTGACAATGTGTGAGTCAAAACTAACAGCTCTGCAGCACCAGGGTGCTGTCTGCTCTGTCCTGCTCTCCTCAGAAGTGTCCCAATGCAGCTTTGACCCGAAATCCTTCCAGCCTGGATTATAGGGTGCTCTGTGCCAGAAAGATGCTGCAGTTTTACCCTCTCACTGTGCAGAGTCACAGAATGGTTTGGGGTGGAAGGGACCTTAAAGCCCATTCCTTTCCATCTGCCATGGGCAGGGACACCTTCCACTGTCCCAGGCTGCTCCAAACCATGTCCAGCCTGGCCTTGGACACTTCTAGGGATGGGGCAGCCACAGCTTCTCTGGGCACCCTGTGCCAGGGCCTCCCCACCCTAGCAAGGAAGAATTTCTTCTCAATATCCCATCTAACCCTGCTCTCTGACAGCATGATGCCATTCCTGTTGTCCTGTCACTTCAGACCCTTGTCCAAAGTCCCTCTTCAGCTCTCCTGGAGCCCCTTGAGGCACTGGAAGGAGCTCCATGGTCTCCTGAGACCTTTCTCTTCTCCAGGCTCAAACCCTACAAGGATGCGCCCAAGCTTTGGGCAGTGATGAGCTGCTCAGAATTTCTTGCAGGTGACCACCAATATTCACTGCTGCACCATGCACTTGTCAAAAAAACCTTCAGAAATCACAAAAGGGAGAAGGGAGGGTGAAAAAAAAGCAGGGAGGAAGAAGGGAGCTCTCTTACCTTGGTACTGGGAGGGAGACTCTGACGGGCGGCTGTACTTGTGCTTTTTACCATCTTTCCAGTCTATGGCTGAGACAAGAAACAGAGCATTTGTGTCAGGGAAAGGAGCCAGATAATGCACCCCTCTACACTGTCTGTGTCCCAGGCACTTCAGAGGAGAGCAGTGACCTCCCTACCATGACCCCAGCAACATGGATGACTTGCCTCTATCTCTGGGGTGCTCCCTTCCTACCCACAGCCCATGCAGGTACCTGACAGGGGGTATCCACATTTGCACCTCAATACCTGTTTAGCTTCCACCAGCCACTGTTCTCCTTCAGTGACAAGCAATAACAAAGAACAGCAAACTGCTAGAGCTCCATCATTTTGGCTATGAGAAGAAGGGCTTGAGAGGAACAAACATAACAGCCACTAAAAATGGCTCATGTGAATCTTTGGTGCAGAATGGCTCCTTGAGTATCAACTCCAGGTTATTCCACACAAGCAACCTCAACGTTTGTGATGACAAGGAGAGGATTTCCCTGTAAATCTGCACAAGTTCCCTCTCCACACACAACACCAGGTTTCCTTGTGTCCCTGCAGCTCAGAAGAGAGCACAGCAAAGCAGCACCAGCTCTGCAGAGCAGCTCACCTGAGCTGTCCTTGCTCATGACAGCTTTGGGTCTCAGAGCTCCAAAAAAATTGAAGTTCTCAAGACAGCTCTGGAAAGTGATAGAGCATGAAGTGGGGAATGCTCATCCTGGCCTCCAGCCCCAAGGAGGGATGAAGAAACCCTGTGCCATGGCAGAGTTCACCCTGAGCCAGCTTCTCAACCTGCTGCTGCCAGGCTGGCAGCCTGTGAGTGCTGCTGCACTCCAGCTCCTTTATTTTACAGACCATTTTTAGGGCTACTGTAGACAGCAGCTTGGTAGTGCCCTATGAAATGTGCCTTGCCCCCATGAAAAACAGTTCCTTGTGAAAGGAAAAGGTTTGAAATCTGACCAGTAGCTGGATGAGGCAGGCTAAGAGCTGCTTCTAAAGTGGCCTGGGGTGTCTTGACGTGTGTGGAATTGCTTTGGGACAATTATTTTTACAATCTTTTCTTCCTGACATGTTCTTTTCAGCACAATGGACAGGACAGCACGTAGGTTTTACTGCTCTGGAAAGTGATAGAGCAAGAAGTGGGGGATGCCCACCCTGCCTCCAACAGCCTCCAGCCCAACAGAGGGATGCCAGATCAGCATCCCTTAAATGAACACGAGGGACATATGGAGTGTGGCCACAGCGTCACTAGACATGGGCCAGACAAAGAGCCTCCTTGGAGAGACATAAATGAATGAAAAGGATTGAAGGACACCCTTCCTAATAAATGCATTACCACGAGGCACAGTATTGTGCCATGTCCCTAAGAAAGCAAGCATAAAGGACATAAAGTATTTAAGTCAGAATAAAACAGAAGCAAAAGAGCCCCCTGGGTGGGTAAGGCTCCCCTCAGTGCTGCAGGACATCTCTAACAGCATCCATGCACTCAAAGGATCTTCTCACATTACTCTGTAGGTGAAGGTACATTTTGTTCTTAACCTTTAACATGCAAAAATCCTCATTAAGCAGGATACAAAAGCAGCAGAAAGAGAGCGAAACAAGAATTTCTGCAGACAAATAAAGACACAGTGCAAGTTCAATGCATTATTAAAAAAGCAGGTAAGTAGGACAGAAACCCACATGTGCACGGTGCAGGTGTTGCCTCTGCAACCTACAGCCTGGCATTCTGAGCCCAGGTCACAGAGACAGGCTGGCTGGAGGCTCCAGGAGCACAGAGAACAAGCTGTGAGTGAGGCTGAATCCAGCCAGCCCGGCCTCGGCCACGCTGCTGACTAATCAACCAGCCTCCTTTATTGCCAAGCCCTCCAGCTGCCTCACAGCAGGGTCTCCCCATTCCCTGCTTTCCTTCATTTATTTTCACTTCATTAAAGGACAAGCAGTGTTAGGAAGAGGATAATGCCACTGTAAGATGAACCACGACAGAAGCAAAGGAGACATTTAAAAAAAATAAAGGGAGGAAAGAAATCGAGCATAGAAATCTCCCGCAATAAACCTTGGGAGTGTGGAGCAGATGTGAACAAAGAGCTGTGGAGGATGCTCCATCCTCTTGCTTCTCCCTTCCCCCCTCCTCCCCGATGAGATCACTCCAGTCAAACGCACATGCATGGCACAGCACTACAGGAAATCAATATTTTTGTTAAGCACAAGAAGGCAGAGCAGTTCAGCTGCAGGCAGCCTGCTTGGCTTCACCCTTTTTGTTGGGGATGCAGGACCCAGGAAGCACGTGCTGTGTGAGGGGCCAGGGGACCCGTGGCAGGGTAACCTCCTGACAGATTTCCTCTCCACAAGGCTGGCTGGTTTCTGGTTTCACACCTCATTAGAGGGGGAGGCCTGTGCCAGCACAGGCAGTTTGCCTCATGCTGGGAGCTCTGCCAGATGGTGCCTGGGTTCTGCAGGGCACCCTCGCTGCTGACACTGCGCCCCACGAGCTGCAGGGATGCTCCAAAAAAGGACTCTCCTCTTCCTGTCCCAGGGGTGGATTGATGAACTGCTCTCTGCACACTGATTGAGAAACACACAACTCTGTTTTGTGCTTCCAGCCACATCCCCTCAGCTCCCACCCCATGTCAGCCCCCTGAGGCACTCCAGGCCACGCCAGCTCACTGCAGGGCCCTTGGCTGTGCCAAGCATCACTGCTCACCTTTCTGAGGGCCTGGTTTCCGCATTCTACCACCTGCTGCTGTCCTTATCCTGGGACTGGGTAGCTCTTACAGAACTGAAGATGTCTAGGACAAAAGAAATAAAGATGAGAAAATTCCCCATTCTGGAGCACACAGTCATCTGCACCATTAACTCATCACACAGTGGGGGGAAAAACATGCTCTGTCACCTGGGGTAGCACAGAACACACACAACTCATTTCACCCCCTGAAACTACAAGACTTTCTCCAATTTGTGGACAACACCAAATTCATGGCAGCAGGAGCAGCATAAATAAGCACAAGGAGCACATGCCTGTATCTGTGCTAACCCTACAGCGGGTCCAGAGCGTGTGTGTGGAAGGAGGGGCTGCTCCCACTCACTAACAAAGGGAGGCAGAGCTGGAATTTATGAAAGAAAACACATGGAAACATAACATTAACTCTGGCAAAGCAGCACTGCAATCCCCAGCTTGCCACTTACAATTCAAATTGCTCACAGCAGTTCTGGGGAATAAGGATGAGAAATTGGACAATGACCCAGGAAATACTTTTGCTGTTAGTACTGCCATGAGTGTCCAAGTTGTGCTGCATTTTTTTTTCCTGGTTGGAGGAAAACTGTCTGGAGTGTGCTCAACAAGCAAAGGCATTTGCATTCTTGTTATAAAGAAATATTCCTGAAAAATCAGAGCTCTTGGGAGATGCGTGGTGGTCATGTACAAGGACCCAGTGCTCCAGCACAACCACTCTCACAGGGCAGGGGCTGCCACACCCATCAAGCCCTGCCAAGCCCTGCCAGAAATCAGCCAAATGAATGGCTGAGCCACAAACAAGCCCTTGGGAAAGCCAGGAATAGCATGTTTTGACACTCCACTAACTAATGAAAGATTAATTGTATCAATATAATTCCATTTTGTTCACAGTGGGGCAGTCAGGAGAAGGAGGAAGCTGTCTCAGGACGCAGCACTGAGTAGCTGTTTAAAGGGTTATTTACAGATCCAACTTGGCAAGAATTTGGGGTTTTGAAAACCAGGCTTTTTCTAAATGTAAGAGAAATGGAGTTTAATTTTCTATAACAGCTCGACAAACTACAGCCTCTTTACATGCAACACTGAGCAATACTCTGAGAAGAAAAATACTGAAGGAATATTAAATACTAGAGGAAAAAAAATCTGGTTGTTTTTTTAATCCAAATCAAAAGGTGCACAGTAGTCACTTATTGCCTCTCTCCTAAATAGCATGTGTGTCTGTACACACTTGTGAAAGGAGTAAGGCTGGTTTCCCTTTCAATAGCAGAAGGTAACCTACTTGTGAAAGGTTAGTTACAACTTTTAAAGCTTCTTTTCATAATTTTCTTCAGTCATTTTTATTAAAGACTAGCAGTCCTGGCAGGAAAAGTCACCTAGACATAAAAACCCAGGCTGAAAGGTGTTTACATATAAAGGCACCAGACAAGCATTCGCCATCTCTGGCTCTGCCCCTCTGCTGTCTGGGGGACTTTCTCAAGTACCCACACACATAAATCTCATGTGTTTGGCACAGGAGTTCCTGTGCCCCTCTGAGGGCTTCTGAAAAGCTGCTTCAGCCTGAGCACCTCAGAGCCCTGCTGGCAGGGATGTGTGACCCCTTCCCTTCAGAAGTTTTGGAAGAAAAAAAATTGTGACTGTGTTTGAGCTGTTCAGACAGGGTTTGTGAAAGGTTATGGCCCAATAACCCTAATGAGGCTCAAGGGGACCTCCTCACCCTCCACAACTCCCTGGCAGGAGGGGGCAGACAGGTGGGGGTCGGTCTCTTCTTTGAGAGAAGAAGGGACAGTTCAAGAGGAAAGGGCCTCAAGATGTGCCAGGGGAGGTTCAGGTTGGACATGAAGAAGAATCTCTTCATGGAAAGGGTTGTGAAGCATGGGAATGGCTGCCCAGGGAGGTGGTGGTGTACTGGTGAAAGGACTGGATGTGGCACTAGTGCTCTGGTGTAGTGCACATGGTGGTGCTCAGTCTTGATGGTCTTGGAGGTATTTTCCAACCTTAATGATTCTATAATTCTGTGATACTGATAAAGCACAGAGCTGACTGCTGGTATCCCTCAGCCAACATTGCAGCAGGCTCTCAGCAAGACCTCATGTCATGGAGGAGAATCAGATGTTGTAGATGTCCAATTTAAATAAATAAATAAACAAACGGTGACTCTTTCCCAGAGGAGGAGACTGAAGCTGCTTGGGGAGTCCCACTTTGCTGAGAGCCACATGAGTGCCAGCTCAAGGACACTGCACTCTAAAATATGCTTCCAAGAAACTGCCCAAGTGTGAGAACCCCAGCCTGCCTCCTGCCAGCCTTCATGAGCCTGACACAGCTCTGCACCACCCAGATCCCCTGTACACCTCCCATCACAGGACAACAACATGTGGGTTAATCCTGCAAAATCATAACTCAAGGGAAAAAAACCCAAAATAATTAGTGTTCTCAGAGTCATGTAATGCCTAGAGAAGAGGCAGAGCCAAACTCCATGATGCATGGCTTCAGCCTGCCTGCCCCAGGGGCAGCTGGACCTGCACAGTCAGATGGGAGCCACCAGTCTTACTGCATCCCAGGGACAGGTCCAGTTCCTGCCCGAGGATGCAGGGATGCCCTTCTTCAGCCATGGAGACAGACACTGTACAATCACAACTGGGAGGGATCCACAAGGATCACCAAATCCAACTCCTGATCTGGCACAGACACCCCAACAGTCCCACCCTGGGGGTGTCTGAGAGTGCTGTCCAAATGCTCCTGGAGTTCTGGCAGGCTTAGGGTCAGGACAATTTCCTGGGGAAAGAAACTTTTCCTTATATCCAGCCTGACCCTCCCCTGACACAGCTCCAGCCATTCCCTTGGGTCACAGGGAGCACAGATAGGAGCTGCTCCTCTGCTGCCCCTGGGCTTTACTAACACAGGGCTTGGGAACTGATGATTTCCACTGACTGTAATTTATAGTTGCCCAGAGGAGTTGTAAAATCTCCACCCTTGGAGATACTCCGAACATCACCAGCTCCCTCCCCTGCCAGCCTGATCTAACCTTGTAGCTGACTCTGACTTCAAAGTCAGCCCATCTCTGCATACAGCATTGGACCAGACAACCTCTGAAAGCTCCTTCCAACCTGAAACACCCAGGGACTTTATCTCACTGACAACAGATTGGATGGCAAGAGGAATCACTCTATAGGTTTTGACAAGGCTGAAATGCCCCAGTGAGGAGAATTCAGTGTAGAGAGAAGAAAGTCGAAGGCAGAACAGCCAAGCCCACAGGCACCTGTGGACAGGAACACCATAGTACCAATGCATGTGGCCTTTACTCCATTCAGGAACTGAAGATTGAAAAAATGTGAAAGTAATAAATAGCAGAAGGTACAGACTGGTATCCAAGGGGCAAAACCGGGCTACCCACAGAGACAGATCTTCCAGAATCACTTCAGGCACAAACATGCCCCTGATGAGGACCTGTTGGCTGGATCCATGGCACAAAGGACACAATCTTACTGTTGCATCAATTAAAGCCTTTGAGATTTCCACAGCCCAGGATACGCTGCAATGCTCCATCTCCAGAGCCTGACACCTGCACAGAGCTGCACACCAGAATTAAAACTCCCTTTGTTTTCAAAAGCTGTGTTTCTCCTGCTTGTGGAGATCAAGATAATCTCCCAAGCATGAACTACAGCATTACAGAGTGCTGGTTTCCAGAATTTATAACCTGAAAGGACAGATCAATGTGCAAATTCATTTCAGCAGGATGCTACCTTAAAAAGTAAAAAGACCAACTAATTTGCTGCCTTTAGTAGCAGATGAAGTGTCTCTCCCAGAGTTTCAAACAACTTTCACTCACCGAGATATCAAAAGTGCCAAGGGCTCCACTGAACTGTCATGGGCTCTAGTTCCCCATCACTCCTACAAGACAGCAGAGTCAGTACAAACACTGCGGCATAGCAAAACCTGAAAGCACAGAGACAAAATGAAAAGTTTGCATTTAATTGCAGAAAGGCTAAGTTACCAGCTGCATTATTCATGTTCATATTTAATTCATTTAAAACATCCAAATTTAAATTTAAAGACAGCTGTAACAAACATTCCCACTTGCACTCACAAAGCAGCACAGAACTTGACACAATTTAAGTTCAGCTTGCAGTGAGTACACGGGACTGCGGCTGTTAAACACCTTTGATATGAGTAAGATCACATCAACTGAGCTGATAGAAACTAGTTCAGCTTTTGTAAAATGAAACTATCACACAAAGGAGGATTGAAAAGACTAGACCTGATTAGTAATGAAAAGGAGAGAGACCACAGGAGAGGCATATAAAATAATGAGTAGCATGAAGAGAGAGAACTGGGGACTCCAAATTATCCCTTCCCAGTGCAGCAGAGCAAACCTACAAAAGTAAAAAACTCCCAAGCACATATCAGGGAGAAGGAACAGTTCATTAGAAATTAATAGACATGCAACTTCCTTATGGAGGAAGTTATCAAGAGAAGTAAACGAGTAACCTTAGAAATGACAAAGACATTGAAAAGCAAACCAGCATTTGTAAGGGTATCAAAGCATGAGACCCATGGGCCATCAGTACCCAGGCCTCAAGCAAGAGCTGGAGAAGGTTGGGTGCCCAGCCAAACCCTGCCCACCACATCACTGCCTCAGCTGCTGTGCTGTGGCAAGGAAAAGCTGAGCCCTTGCCCTCCTGCCAGGCTGCTGACCCCAGCTCACAGCCAGGGGCAGGACACCAGCTCAGGACATGGGTTGCTCACACCCTGGTGAGCCCTGTGCTGGGTTACACTGGGATTCACAGCTCTGATGCATTTTCCTTTTTCTCAGGCAGGAGAGGCAGGCAGGGCTGGAAGAGCATCCCAGGGCATCCCCAGCTCCGAGCGCTGCTCTCTCCAGCTCGCACAGCCCGCAGCAGCACTGCGGAAATGCATCTTAATCTAATTAAGTTCTCCCCCCACTGCTCTTGCCAACAGGCTCTTCCAAAAGCTCATCCCTAAGGGTAGACAGATTCAATTTACCTGTGCCAGATTGGAAGGCAACTGCAGGGTTACAGGGGAGCCTACTCTGCAATATTCTTCTGCAAAATGTGGCAACTGCAATATCAGTAATACAGAAAGAGAAAATGTGGACGGAAGATGCTGTCCCATCCTTCCAGACCTCATGAGATGCATGTAATCCCTTTATCTCCAAAGCCCCCGCTCCTTTGGAGTGCATAATTATGAAAAGAGTTAGAGCTGAGGCTCTTAATGTCTCTTCTAGGCACTTCTTTGTTCCACTCAAGGCACCAGTCACATCTGAATTATTTCCTGGGGTTGTTTGGACTTCCTATTATACAAGGATGATTATGGTGAACCTTGGGATGGAATCCAAGTCAGATCTCAGCACTACCATGTTTGATTGAAAGGGAACCCGAAGGTTTGCTGACAGCATGCCAAGCTTCAAGCCTCGCTGGACAATGCCACTGCCAGCAGGCCAGGGGCTTTCAGAGACAAGAGGAAGAAAACCACCAACAGCGAAGCTGGAAAATGGTTTTATTAGGTCGGATACATACCCACAGATTAGGATTGGGGGAAAAAAAAGAAAACTCTGCATATTGACAGAGGACTGTGAGAATGACACTTCTTGGAAATCCCATGGGGCTGCCACAAAAGAATCCTGACAGTTTCTCATGATGCAAAGTGCCTGCAGTCATTGATTTGCTCCACACAAAAGCACAGGTCTGGAGCAACACGATCACCGCAGCCGCTAAAAATCCCTTCCATGTAACCTTTGCTAGAGCTGAGCTTTTCTTCACAGTGATGTTTCCATCAAACACCATCAATGTTCCCAGCAGTAAAGAGCTGTCCCTTATAAATTCCCTCAGGAAATGTGAGGGCAGCACTGTAAGCTCCTGCCTGTCATGGGTGATGGCAGCACTGCCATTCCAGCCTCCCTGCTGGAATGTTTCAGCTCCATTCTGGAAGCCCCTATGTGACCATGGCTTACACAGGCACATCCAGTGGCATCCCAACCCAAGCAGAAAATCAGGCACATGATGAGCAGATCATGAGAGTTACAGAATATCCTGAGTTGGGAGGGATCCATAAGGATCATCAATTCCAACTCCTGACCACACACAGGACACCCCAACAATCAACCATGTCCTTGAGAGCATTTTCCAGATGTTCCTCGAGCTCTGGCAGCCTTGGAACCATGACCATTCCCTGGAAGCCTGTTCAGTGCCCCATGACCCTCTAGGGGAAGAACCTTCTCCAAACTCAGCCTACTTGCTCATTTAACATTTTTTTTGCCATTTTTAATTTCTATGGTGCAGAAAGAAAAGCACTTTCAGCCCACCTGATGAAATCAGAGGACTGTCAGTGCACAATCTGACTCCTCTTTTATTTTCACACTGGACTTGGCTCCTCAGATTTCTGCCTGACCTGTGGACACCAGAACTTTTGCTGGTCTAAACCACAGCTTTTGCTTTTCAAGGCACACTTTGATGAGCCAGCTGACTGACCCCTTTCCTGGGCACAAGCAAAAACCAGCTCCCAGGACTGAGCACTAGCCTTCTCAGAGCTAGACCTGCAGGCAAGGAGTCCTAAACCAAAATGCCAAATGAATGCTTACACGGGATCTGGACTAAACTCTCAGGAGTGATCAGCTTCCAAGTTTGAAAAGGTGAGTCAGAATTTATCTTAAACAACGATTTTAGTTCCTTCCACCTCCCTGTTACCATCCTCCTGAGCAACACTGGAGTTTTATTTCTCCTTGTCTGTGCAAAGTCACATTTTTGGCAGCTCCAAACAAAGGCTGATGAAGATACAGCACCTCTGGAAGCATCTCCCCTCATCAGGTCAGGAGAGCCCTTACATTCCTACCAGGGAATATTTCTAAGTAACACTGTACAATGAATGCTGGTATTTCCATCTGCAGAACTGATCCCCTTGTGTGATCTGAAATATCTGATGGCTGCAAACCATTACTCCTCTTTCTACCAGAAGGATTTTCTGTCATTTCCAACATCTCTCATTCTCTGGAATTAATTTTATCCTTCTATCATGTAAGAAGTGGACTGATGAACTCCAGACTTCATGACAGGCTCCTCACAAACACATTCTTGTGTTAACACACTGAGGTGTCTCAAAGATGTGATCACAAGTAATACACTTCCTTAGCCCCTGAGCCAAGTCTCACAGGAGTACATATTTTAAAAGACAAAAACACGTGAAAAACTCGGATAGACCATGTTTCTACAATGAAAATATTGATTTTATGACTTCCTTTTGAACACCTTCAGGTCGGTGGGGAGAGAAGTTAGCCCCCCAGGAAATGGCAGCTGGACCACCAGACACTGCAGCCAAGCTCAAGAGATCACTCTCAGGGTGAGTACAAAAACCAGGGACCAGTGAGAGGAACCACCACTGTGAGCAAAGCTGCAACAGTTACCACTGCTCATGATCATGGAAGAAATTAAACAAAACCTTGCAGGATTTCAATAAAGATTTCCTTTCCTATCCAAAAACAACCCCAAAAAACCAGCCCACACAAAGAACCCCAAAACCAAAAAACAAAACCAAAAAAAACCCCAACAAAATCAGTATGGGATCAAACCAAAAACATCCTGACATGTATCACTGTGAGCAGACCTTGCTCTCCACAAAGATTGAAGAGGCTGCAATAAAGACAACATACTTGGCACACTCCAGGAACAGGATACCCAGGCTGAGAGAAATGGAAAGATGAAAGGGCTTCAAATAAAAGACAAATAAGATAATCTGACTTAAGTCTGCTAAAGGAAGGCCCTTAACAGGATGAATTTTCTCAGTACAGACATGTTTACTAATGAGCTGGGAGTTACAGCTCCGTGGCTGCCATTTCTGTAGTGAGGGGGGTGACCAGTCCAGCCCTGCAAATCCTCCTTGGGAAGATGGGGCTCAACTGCTATAAGAAGTCCACACACTGCTGAAAAATCAGAGCTGCTTTTAAGGTTGGTATTGGTTCCCCACCCACTCAAATAGAAAGAAAACAGTGCAAAACCTAAAGCCTTCCCATGCAGGGAACATGGAGACAGGGAATGGTTGGGGTCAGAAGGGACCTCAAAGATTCCTGTTGTTCCAAGCCCCCTGACATGGGCAGGGATTGACAGCACACAGAGGATCCTGTGCTGCTCCTCCCCAGACAGGACCACGTCCAAGGCTTGGAGCCAGGGCCTGGGCTGCCTCCATTGCCATGGACAGCAGGTGACCCACCATGGACTCGTGCTGATGTGGGGCAGACTTTAGCTCATCATACAAATCCCCTGTGGTAACAGCTGGGGGTAAGGAAGCTTCACTCTGCTCCAGAATCATTTCAGCAAATCCTTCACGGCTGGTCCTGCTGTTGAAGTCACTTTGAGGTTCTCCCTCTGAGCTGAGCAATGCCCATGTCCTACATCCCAGTGTGAAAGATGCCAGCAACACTACTGCTCTCCATGGCTGCTCTGGAGGAGTTTTGGGAAAAGCTGCAGATCTCTTTGCCTTGGTGTTAAGCAGAGACATTTCTGACTGTACCTCCACGGGGCTCTCCCAAATGCACTGTAACAAAACTCAACAGAGACCTGCTTTTTGGGCAGGTGAGGTGCCCGTTACATATAGAAAAGCAAAGGACTGAGGGACTTCAGTGCCATAGGGGAAGAACATGCCAAAGCAAGGAACTGAATCTGTGTGCCCAAGGCTGCTGTTTCTAACACTGAACCATCTGTGTTACAGCTATTTTGTGCCAGCAGGACTCCCATAGCTAAAAGTTAAAGTGTCCTGACTTTAGCAGAGGAATGGCCTGGGTTATAGACTGGCACAGCAGTGTACCCAATCCACTGATGACAACTGGAAGTAGAGAAGATTTACCACACTTGGGGCTCTGTAGCCTGATCCTGGCATATTCTGACCGTACCCTGACACCCTGGTGACTGGGAACCAGACCACAGGCCAGGTTTGCAGGTACCTGAGTTTCCTTTCATGGCAATCCCAGAATACAAGAGGTGCAGGACATGGTGCACCCCACACTCCTGTGCTGGGTCATGTCCCTTGCCTGGGGACAAACTGGAGGGTGAACCTCAAGGACAGGGTTGATGCAGGGCATCCCGAGGTGCACCAGCCTGCACAGGCATAGTAGGGAGCCCAAACTGATGCAGGCAGTAAAGAAAGTTTTTCAGCAGTGAGGCTATTTCAGCCTGCACTGAGCCACATGCCAAAGCTAAGAGCTATTACTGAAAGCAGATGGCTTACAGGAGACCTTGAAATGGATTCTGCCCAGGGCACTTACAAAGTCACCCCTCACAAAAGCACACAACAGGATGCTTCAAAGTCTTTAAATAAGAATTTAAACAGGAGTACATTAAAAAGCTGTGCATGGTTTCCATATCACCCCCAGCCAGGCTAGTGCAGCCCCCCTTGCACAGTCAGCTGAGGCTGCTTTCCCAGCCAGCAGTTTCACGGGTGATGGATGTGGCCCCAGAAATGGTTCCAGTGTGTAAACTCTTCACGGGTCTCTGGTTGACACCCAGTAAATATATGTATATATAACATGTTTAATCAACCTTATACTTAATTCTCTACTGGACTCTATTAAAAAATAAACTCTTTATGGGATGGAAGATATGGGAGGACAATGTATTCCTATGGAAGAGGAAACAGGAGGCAATCCAGAAGGAAAGGACTGACTTCCAGTTGTGTCTCTATTGGAAATGTCATGACAGACTGTGCAGTGATGCTGCAAGCAGGATGTGAGAATTCCTCAAAGAAAATTTTGCATTAACTATTTCTAGTAATGTAAGTTTGATAAAGTTTCAGCAGAACGTCCTCAGGAGACCATAAGCAGGGAAAGGCAGCTTGAGGGGGAATAAAAAACCAAAGGGATGGTAATTAGGGGACGCAACAGAAATGTAAATGAGGAGAACCTTGAAAAGAGAGGGGAAGGAGATGACCCAATCCCTTAAAGTACCTTGGATCTCACAAGCACAGGGGAGGAGGGTGATCCTCAGGGAGAGATACACGGGGCAAGGGTTTCCACTGAAATGGCAGGGAGGGAGATGAGAGCTCAGGGAGCAGAAGGGAACAAACCAGCCCTGAAGAAAAGGTGAGGGACAAAATCACCACTCTCTGACGAGCTAAATACTGAGACATGGGAGATGATGATGGTTACATACACCTACAATTGCATTTTCCTTCTGCTTTCCTTCTATAACCAACCCTAACAATTAAATGGAACGCTTAGCAATATCCCTTGGGAAAATACACGGGATGAAAACTCATCCTGAAGTCTCACATGCCATCAAAGCAATTGCTGAGCGTGTTACTGGGGAGCCTGAAGAGCTCTCTTTCCTCATCCAGCACAAAGGAATGACCTTCCATGGAATTAAGCATTTCTTGCCTTCCTGAGGTCCAGCACCAACACAAATATCTCCCTACTGACAAAGGGGAGGAGGGAGGGGGGCACGACTCCAGTCACACTCAAGGCTGAATCCTTCACAGATCCACGTACAAATCCCTGTCCCTGACTCAACATGCATACAGCCAACCTTCCCAAATGCAACTCCCTCTGCCCTCCTGAACCTGCTCTCTCAGAGAAGACCCCTTTAATGTGTGTGTGTATATATAAAAATCTACCCTTAGAGTGACAAAACTCAGGGTCTCCCTGGCAGGAAGCACAGCCAGACTCCCCTCCAACTCTTCCAGCAGCTGATTCTTCTTATGCAAACAAAGGACAGATGAGAAATAGTTCCTACTGATCTGCCCCATCTGCTAAAGAAATGAGAAAGATAAAATCTCCAAGCCCTCAGGGTATGGAGCAGAGCCACAAAACCTGGATTTACCCTTGTTAAGGTGGAAGAGGAGTCAGTCTCTGAGCACTGAGACAGAGATAATCCAGCCCTGATAGAGGGAAAGAAGGATGTCTGGGGAGGGAAGGATGTGAAGGGAGACGTTCCTCCTGGTGCCTGGTCTGCTCCAGCCCAATCAAGGCAAAGGGCTGCTCAGGAGAAGAGATCCCACAAACTCAGTGTACCCCAAGGGAATGGTGTGCCAGGGCAGGAAACAAGCATCTTTGTTTTATTTTCTCACTCATGTAGAGAGATATTAATTCATCTATTTCTTAGGAAAGAGAAAGGAAATTGCTGCAGTGCAACATGTCAAGAGAAACCAGAAGAGCCAGGCTCACTGAGGATGGGTATTAATTACTGCTTGCTATTTTTACCCTGTGTATAACGCCGGTCTCATCTGTGACTTAAGAAGATAAAATCCCAGTATTCAAACCATGTATCTACTCAAATAGAAATATCCTCTACTGGGTACAAAGTCTGGATACAGAAAAAGTATAACATGCCCATCAAAATTACACTCAATTTTAATAACAAAAGAAAGAACAATCTAGACGTAGACAGAAATATTAGCTCAGGAGAATTACTCCCAGAGAGGAAAAATCACTAGCCAGTTCCTGCAGGAAACCCTGAACACATTGTTGTTAATTATGTAAAGTAAAAGTTGTTAGGCTGCTTTACATTCCTGAAGGGCCAAGAGTTTGGACAACTAAAAAATATCCTGTGAGGCCCTTCACTGTTTTCTGTGCAGCACACTGTAGATGCCAATAAAAAACCCAAACCATGACCACAAGCAACCAGAAGTCCATCCTGCAGCTCTGCAAGTATGTTCAGTGTCTGCCAAGGAGCTAATGAAAACAAGGTACTCTTACAGACTGTATCTGCTCAACATTCAAGTACCTGCTGGACATTTTGTACAGCTTATAAAGCTGTAAAATATCACAGGGCATTTACAGATTTTCCAGCTGACAACAATAAGAAATAAGTGAGCAGCCCCAGAACACACCGAGTCCTCTGGTCTGGCACAAGATAATACTGAACAGATACTACCACACACACACACAAACACACACACACATAACTGGAGACTCTGCCAGCAGTGTGCAAGATGTGACCAAAGCTCATGGTGATGGAAAAGGAGCCAAGATTCAAAAGCCATCCCTCAACTCCACCATAATGCTGGAACAACAGTGGCACTGCCCAGATACACAGTGTAGGGCTTGGACAAAGCCCAAGGGAAACAAGTTCCTCCTGCCCTCTCCAGGCACAGCAATTAACCATCAAGTGAGCTGCTGTCTCCTGCCATGCTGGAGGAGATGTGGCATTGTACAGCCACAGAAAACCCTCCAGTGTGTGGCTGTGGAAATGACAAATGACCTCAGGAGTCATGTGACAAGCCAGGAGGTCAGTCAGCTGCCACAGCTTACCCCACTTGTGGTAAGTTAAGGGCTCCAGGTGAGCAGCAAGGTGGTGGAACTGATACCTGCTGCCCATCAGTGGCCAGTATCCTCTGGATAATGTCAACTGTACATAACAAGCAGTACAGTATTTTTCTTCTCTTGGTAGCTTGCCAGAAGAGAAGGTGAAATGTCAAAATGATGGGGTTAAAGTACAGCAATACTAGCCTGAAATCAAGCAAAGCTCCTTAATCTCAGAATAGTCAGGCACTGGAGTGAATTGCTGAGGAAAGTAAGAATCACCATCACTGGAAATCTAAGAACACCCCAGAGAAACCTCCAGGAAACATTATGTATGGGTAATCCTTCAAGGTCACTTCTAGAAACACGGAAACCACAAGACTTTCTCCATTGGTACCTCCCTGATCACACAGCCACTGCACAATTTTAATGGACTGCAGCATCTAAGATTTGCTATAAAAAGACAAAAAAAGAGAAAAAAATAAAAGCAACCACAGTCAGCGTACAGAGAGCAGCAGTCTCTGGGCTGGGTGAACAGCCACTCAACTTATTTTTAGAAAGTAGAATTGATACAACTTCCTCCTAGGTCCACATCAGACTCCATCAGCTCTTCTGCCTGCTCTTTACTCCTTCACTTAACTAACGAGTAGGGAGCAGAAATTTCTCCTACCTTATGTGTTGCAGCTGGGCAGGAAAGGCAAAAGTGGGGAGCGAGAGAGCACTGCTGGGAGATGGCCAGCACGCTGCGAGTTCCCCAGCACATTCAGCCTGAGCTCAGGTACCACCCTCACCCTGAGCCATCACCTCTACAGACCTGCTGGTTTCAGGGACATTCAACTGCACTGTGGGGACGTTTTGTGCCAGCCAGAGCCAGAGCCAAGCCCTGGTTCCTGTCCCAAAGTGCTGCTTGTCTGTGTCCCCACGGTGTGTGCGGCCCAGCCCGGCCCCTGGCCTGGCCTCCCCGCAGCTGCAGGGACATGGGAGGGCAGGCAGGCCCTGGCAGCAGCCCAGGGAGGCTCCCACAGCCAGGAGGGAGCGAGGGGGAGCAGGGAACACGGGCTGCCCTCCTGCTCACCGCACACACAGCTGGACACCCATCGCACTGCTGGGGGCTCAGCATGGGGGGAGGAGGCAGGGGCTGCTCCAAACGGGAAGGGAGGCAGGCCCAGGAGCAGGGCCACCCTGCAGCCGTGGCACAGGGGAGGGCAGAGAGTAGAAGCAGGCAGCAGGTGTTCCAGCACCGCCTTGTCCAGGCAGGCAACAGGGAGGTGACTGCAAGCAGCAGCCCATGGGACCACGGCTCACTCGCTGGAGCACAGATGGGCTTCACCCCGTGCAGCCTCTGCCAACACTGAACTCAAACACTGTAAGCTCCCCAGCTCCCCCCATGCACAAACCCCATTTTTCCTGGCAGGACCTCTTCCTGTAGTCAAACATCAGCAGCACCCTGAGGAATCAGAAGGGTGCACCTGCTTCCCTCCACTCCCAAGCAAACTACAGCAGATGTCACTCCAGAAATGGGTAAACCAAACTTGTTCCCTTGCCACGATACCTAGGAGAAAGGACCCGGACCAGGGTCCAGTGAAACCTGGAAGGGCCAGGAGAGGGGAGGGATTGCAGGAAACTCAATGGGCAAAGATTGAACTTCACAAATTTCCACTGGCATCTACTCCTACAGTTTCCGTTGTTGAAAACAAATCCGAGCCACAGGGAAGTTTCTGGGCTGTTCCCACTGTGGCATTCTGGAAAATGTACAAGCTAATTGGAGCTGGGTAACTCCGAGCACATTGGCTGGGAGGAGGCACCTCCAGCAGGAGTTTATTTTCTGACTGGTGATAGCACCATTCAATTTATAATACAAACAGAAAAACTTCTGAGCAAGAAATGGAGAGTGGCAGAAGCACAAGCCTGTGCCAGGGAAAAACAGTTCTGCCCAGAATTCCCACGTCAGCTCCCTTGTGCTGGCAATGACCACGTCGACTCTGCTCTGTTTCCTCATCTCCAGTGACATATTACCAACCAGGCCGTGGAGCTGCAGGGGTCACTTCCCTCTGCTGATCAAGTCAGCTCTCAGGAGGCCAAGTGTTTTAGACTGCTCTGCAGAGGCTCAGACATCACCTGTCCATCTGGCCTGTCGGACGAGGCTGCCACGCAAACAGCAGTGGCAGCAAAACGGATGCTCATCTTTTCCTTCAGTTCTCAGCCAAATTCTTGATTTTTTGCTCAGGATGAGTCTGCATAAAAGTGTGAGATCCAGCCCATAAGAGCAGAGGCACACACAAACTCTGCTTAAATCCCTGATACAGAGGCAGAAACATTTGGTAGGTGCCTGAGTGAACCCTGCAGACTGCAAACTGTGTATCAGTGTCTAAATCTGCTAGAGGTGGTGTGTGTAAGAAACCTCGGTAAAAGAGCTAAGTATTACTCTGTTTTTTAAGGGAATTGAACGACAATAGAGGTCTCTGGAAATTAAGTGTTTTCAGCACCAGCCAGACTGCATAGTGATGTCCCTATACAGATCTCTCCTTCTGCTCACAATTGAAACCACCTCTGAAATGTCCTGCTAAGGAAGAATGCTCTGTCCTGCAGGACAGATCACAGCTTTGCAAAGAGGAGGAGGTGCTGATCTCCAGTGCTCAGGTGTCCCCACCAGACACCATTCTGACACCACTAGTTCAGGTCACTGGATTTGTTCACTCCAAGCCCAGTGAGACCTGGTGATACACAGGGAAGATTTCTTTCTTGTCCTTCCTGCTGCTCTCAGACTTGTACTATCAGGTTAAACATTGTGCAAATGTTTTATAACAGCTTCAACTGGTAGATATTTAAGCTGGGTAAGACAGGAATTTTTCACAACTGTGTAAAACCCAGAAAAAGCATTTCCTTTAGGATTAGACTGTGCTATCCTGCAAACAAAGTGGGATGAAGCATTCATGTCCCAGCTTGGAGTGCAGGTGCTACACCCGGATGTAGTGCTGGGGTGAAGGAGGGGTCAGAGTTACAGTTCTGCTACACTGAGAATCCAATTGTGGAGATGATTTTTACCTTGGCATGTCTCTGAATTACATATATGCAGGAGATTAACCACCTCACAAGAGAAGCTGGCAGCCAAAGTTGCTGTTCTGTCCTCAACGCATCTTCCCACACTTTTCAGGGACCCCTCCTTGTCAAGAAACTTCTCAAACATAAATGGATGCATAAAAAACTCAGAATCTTTTTCTCCCATTGCAAAAACTGAGTTACAGTGGCAGGCAAGGAAAAGAAAAGGAGAAAAGACAGGGTGGAAGGTGCAAACATTACAGCTCAAACATGAGCCCCAAACATGCCAAGGTTTAACTCAGCACAGCTCTGAGCTCACGTTGCTAGCATGCTACTCCAGATTTGCAAACAGGAGCTCACCAAGCACGCCAAGTCCTCTGTCACAAACTCACAGTTAAAAGCACAAATAGGCAAACACGTGATCTGCATTCCCTGTCACATAACAGTGCTGAGACATACCCAACACGGGGTCTTTTGGGCCCAGCTTATTACAACTGCTCAGCAGAGTCCTATCCTGACTGACCACAGCACTCCAGGTGAAGTGTGAATGGAAGCAGAACCCAAGTCAGAGACAGAGGTCAGTTAGGCTGACATGCCCATGTGAGAAGAACAGAGAAACTGATCTTGCTCACCTTAGGGAGAGGGGAAAAAGTCTTCAAATGCTTCTAACTGAGCTGCAGACATGTAGGAAGTGGAGTGATGTTGGGAGTGGGGTGCTCTCCATGAGCTCTGGATATCAGAAAAAGAACAGGTTTAAAGTGCAATACAAAGATTTAGATTAAACACTCAGAAAAATCTCTCTAATGATGAGGAGGCCTAAGTGTTGGTATACATCACCTGCACAGGATATGGAATTGCCAGCATGAAGAGCCTTAAAAGAAGAATTATTACCCAGGAAGGGTTTAGAAGTCTACCTGACCTTACCCAAGGTTGGGAAACAATCAGGACATCTCTGGAGGTCCCTGATGCTTGAGACTACAAAACAAAGTTTCAGATATTCCTTTAAATCAGAGGTAGGGCAGGGACACAGCTCCCAGAGCACTCCCGTCTAGACTGAAGCACAGCTACTTGATGAATAAGATCCTCATTTAATACCCTAACAGCATCTTTTACTTACAGACACCATATTGTCCTGCAAAATTAATCAGGTTTCCACAGAAGTGCCCCAAGAAAAGCAGATTATCAAGATGCAGAATTGTCACTTGCTAAGATGTAAATTTGCTAAGACCAAACCAGGAGGACCAAGACACAGCATATCTCTCACAAACAGAGCACACTCAAGCTTTTAATTAAATAAATACTTTAAATAGCACAGAAATACCTGCATTTCCCTCGTGCCCAGTGTAAGGGACTCCCTGATTTCCATCTGCATTTTCATACCATCTACTGGGCAGATCCTGAACTACCCACCAGCACATGCAGGGCTGCATACCACGGCAGCTTGTCCCAAGCTGAGACCCCCATGAGCCGAGTTTTGTTCCCCATATTAACACCAAGCCGCACGCTGGTGCCTGAGATGAAGCACAAGGAACGACACCACCACCCCACGCTCCCAATATTCCTAGCAAACACATATGGGCAGCACAGTCTGGCCAGCAGAAGCTGAGAGTAAGAGAGGAAGGCGACAGGAGGAGGCCCAGCCCGCAGCCGGCGCTCAGGCGTTGAACCGAGGTGGGAGAACATTTTCCCCCAATATTACTGGCTGCGAACTGCAGCGACCACATGGCTGTTCCCAGCCACTCAGTGCACGCTGTTTACTATAAACAACAACAGTAAACAGAAGCTCGGCCAAAAAATCAAAGCCGGGGACCTCAGAGCTGGGTCTCCACATCCCTACGTTCCCCATGGAAATAGTTCCATGTTCAGCTGCTGAACCTAAACCATCCGAGGCCCAAGGGAGCCAAGCTGCTCAGTGCATCCCAAACTCAGGCCGCCTGCTCGGATTTGCCAGCTCTACCTTCAGTCATCCAGACTCCAAAGTGCTGCCACAGTTTTACACGGGAGCTTCAAAGAGCCTGCGGATTAAACCTGCGCGGCAGGAGCCAGCCGTCACCGGGGTTATTTTTAAACATCTCACTGTGCACGAAACGCTTAAATCTTGTCTCGCTCCCAGCTCCATCCCCGCACTCGGCTCGGGGCGGCTGCGAAGGAGGCGCAGCTTTTCCCCAGGCATGGTGGTGATGGGATTTCTCCGGCTGCTCCCCGGGGTCACCCCTGCTACCTCCAGCAGAAGGATCTCGCGGGGACCTGCTCGGAGCACCGGGGAGCAGCTCCACACACACAGGGGGGTGACAGGAGGGTCACCGAGCCCCGAAGGGCTCGTGGGGGAGGAAGGGCACAAAACCCCGCGGGCACAGCCCGCAGCCGGGGCCAACTCCTGCAAGCCTCCGGCAGCTCGGTCCCGCTTCCCCTGTTCAGCGGGAGCGCCCGGCTGACACCGAAACGCGCCGGGGCGGGGGGCAGCTCCGGCCGGCCCCAGAACCGCTCCGAGGCCTCGGGGCGAGGCGGTACCGCGGCTGCCCGAGGCCCTGCCCGGGAACACCCGGCAGAACAACAAAGCCCTGGAAGAGGCTTCCCCGGGAGGCATAGCCCGGCCGGGCAGCCGCGGGGCCGGGGAGCCCCGGGGCGCTGCCCGGCCGCCG
>VZRH01014900.1:78407-94678 GCA_013397555.1 Urocynchramus pylzowi | reverse complement strand
CGGCCCTCACAAACCCCCCATCGTCGCTGCGCCGCGCGGGCCGCCCCCGGCCATGGCCGCTCGGGACCGTCCTCAGGCAGGGACAGAGCCCGGTCCCCGCCCGCGCTCGGGGCACGGGGCAGACCCGCGGTGGCCTCGCCGTGCCTGGGGAGGAACCCCTGTGCCCTCAAGGGACCCCCCAGGCACAGGACAGACCCCCACCCATGATCTTCACCCTGGGGACATCCCTCCCCGTGCCATCCCAGGAGACTGGGCACGGGGGCAGACCCCCACTGTGAGCCCCAGCCTGGGGACAGACCCCCTGTGCCATCCCAGGACCCTTGGGACAGGACAGACTGCTCCTCCCGTGAGCCCCAGCCTTGGGACAGACCTGCCATGCCCACCCAGGACACATGGGCACAGGGCAGACCCTGCCATGATCTCCACAGCTGGGAGTGGGTGTCCCAGTGCCCAGCCAGGACCCTCTGGGCATAGCAGAGCCCCAGGGGACCTGCTGGACCCCTGTTCCCACCAGGGACCCCGGGTACTGCAGAGTGATGTCCATCCTTGTCTGCCTCCCCACTGGGGACAGCCGGGTCTGGGGTGGGCTCCATGCAGCACAGCCAAGTCCTAGGGACAGGCAATTCCCAGATGTTCCCTTTCCTCCCAGCCTGGGCTGGACCTCTCCCTGCAGTGGCATCCCAGCCAGAGACACCACAGATGTACAGATGTATTTGGGGACTCAGTGTCCCCAAATTCCCCCCAGACCAAGACCTCTGTGACTCCCTAAAGGAGCCCTAAATCTAAAAGGATCCCTTGTGGCACTGTTGTACCTCATTACTTTCACATACCATCTCCAGGTTTCATCTGGAGAGAATCCTATGTAAGCTGACCCCATAAGCATCCTTGGTGCTGTCTCCTAACCATAGATGGACCTCACTGGGGACGTTCTCTGTCCTCCAGAACAACCAGAACTTACACACGGTACCCCAAAACCATGCTCTGTCACCCCTTATCTTGGGAGCTCCCAGGTAACAAGTGACAGTACAAGAGGAAACAGCCTCAAGTTGTGCCAGGGGAGGTTTAGATTGGATATTGAGAAAAATTTCTCCATGGAAATGGTTGTCCAGCCCTGGCACAGGCTGCCCAGGGCAGTGGTGGAGTCGCTAGAGGGATTTAAGACGCATAGATGTGACACTTGGGGACATGGGTTAGTGGTGGCCTTGGCAGTGCCAGGGTAACTGTTGGATTTGATCTTAGAGGGCTTTTCCAACCCAAGCAATCGGTGATTCTTGTGGTCTGGAGATCCAGTTCACGTCTTTTAAGATCCTCAAGTGAGTGGTGAGTGAGTCTAAAGGAGCTCTGGGGCATGAG
The DNA here is from genome assembly GCA_013397555.1 of Urocynchramus pylzowi. Lineage (NCBI taxonomy): Eukaryota > Metazoa > Chordata > Aves > Passeriformes > Fringillidae > Urocynchramus > Urocynchramus pylzowi. The sequence goes on along the minus strand of VZRH01014900.1, from coordinate 93,325 downwards.
ACCCAGGTGTTTCAGTGGGGCAATGGATACACCATAGAATCACGGAATGGTTTGAGTTGGAAAAGGAAAAGATATCCCACTTCCACCTCTCTGCCATTGGCAGGGACACCTTCCACTGTCCCAGGTTGGTCCAAACCCTGTCCAACCTGGCCTTGGACACTTCCAGGGGGTTGCCCTCTCTGGGCAACCTGTGTCAGGGCCTCACCACCCTCACAGGGAAGAGTTTTTTCCTAATATATTTTCCTGTATGTTTTCCTGCATACCTTTGGAGTGACACAGATATGTGTGACATGTCTTCTCAGGGAGAAAGCACCTGAACAATTTCCAAAGTACTTGCGGTGACACGGCTAATGTAGGAGTCTCCCCCTGAATGATTTCTTGTTCTGGGAGATTACATGGAGGCTTAAGTGGTTTAGGTCAAAAGAAAATCAGAAGGAAACACCCCTGGTGTGGACAGGGCTTGGTGGAGTCTGGAAAGGTCGTTCCTGGAAAGCTCTGTGAAATGTGTGGCTTCCTGCAGTGAGTGGCTTTGTTCTCTGTGGCACAGAGAAGGCCAAGCCGTGATTATCTGCTCACTGCCCGCTGCCAAGCCTGGTGCCAGCCAGGGAGGCACAGGGTGGGCAAGGGCTCCAGGGTGGGACCTTCCCACCAGCACCCAGCCTTTCAGGAAGGGCTGGAGCCACCTCAGCCCGTTCCTGTGTTCCTCCCTTTTCCTCTGGGGAAGTGAATGGCATTGCTCCGATGGGCTGCAGGCTGCAGTGTTCCCAAGGGATCGGAACTGATGGCTGCACTGAAGGCAAGGGACACCCTGGAGGTGCTCACGCTGTCCTAGTTCAGCTGCTGGACTTGGTTCAGCCTCTGCAAGGCTGAAAGTCCCACCCAAGGCCAAAGGAGCTTCTGCCTGATCAGCACCTAAATTCTGGGGTCCAGCAATTTGTTCACAGCTCTTTGACTCCCTTCTCAAGGGTAGAAAAGAGGGATCAGTACGCTCAGAGCAAAATAAACCTGTATTTGCCTCTCTCTCACCACAAAAAAAATATAAATAAAGACATATACTTCATCAAACATGGTGGGATTTCTAATAGTGGGGGATAAAACTCTTTGAAACTGTTCCAGAGCTGCTCTTTGGAGGTTTCTCGTGCTGAGAAACCTCCTCAGTGCTGCTGAGGGCCAGCACTGGCCTGGAAAACCTCTTGTTCTGAAATACTCACACTGAGGGATGGACAGTTTGAAATGCTGGTGAGGGCTTCTATTTTAAGATGTGGAGTACTTGGTTGAGGTAGGACATGGAAGTATGTTTGCTTCAGCCTTGCACCTGAGCACCTTCTCCATAAATTCACAAGTATTACCAATGCTTCTCATGAGTGTCATCAACTCTGCTGTTCCCTCATGTCCACAGTAATCAGGATTTCATGAATGGATTAAAAGCACAAGAGTTCAGAGCTGCAGCATGGAGACAGGAGCGAAATTTCTCAGTTGGCTTTAATTTGGAATGAGCAGTGGGATTTACATATGACATCCATATGAGCACCACAGGAATTCAGTTTGATTAATACTACAATGGAAACGAGCTGCAGAAATGGTTTGCCATTTATTCTGAAGCGTTGCCAGAAAAGCTCAGCAGATTTGCAGCCTGGTTTGGGCCAGCTCCTGGAGATGAACGGCTGGCAGGGAACCCCTCAGAGGGGCACTGGTGCCCTGATGCACGGGGTGTTGGACACACTGGAGCAACACCTGAAGGAGGAGAGGGTGGAGTGGGATATAAGGCAACGTGACTGGGAAGAAAACCTCCTGCTGTCTTCCTTTCTCCCCTCCCTCTTCCTCCCTCATTAGTGCCTTGCAGCGATCAGGCATTGAATGTCCTCCTAGGCTGGTTCCCACTATTTGCAGTGTTCCCATTAATGAACTTTGTTTTCTGCCACAAACTGATCCTCAGTCTGGCATGGATGAAAATATAGAGCCGTGTTCTGCTTGAAAGAAAAAGCTTAATGTCCCCTGGTCCGTGACCTTTTTATCCTGAATCTGATACTTCATAAAAAAGGTGAATGAGAGGGCACAGGGATGGATGTAGAGGAGGAAGATCTAAAGGAACATGTGCACCCAGTATTCCTGCTTCTCTCATAGATATGTTCTTTGACCCGACATCTTTATTGGAGAGGGGAGGTGGGAATCTTCTCCCAATGCCTCAAAAAGGCAGAGGAAAAGGTTATTTACAGAGATTAAAGCCCCAACAATCAGCATATCACTTTGCAGGGCCTGCCATAAGTTTCCTTTCCCAAAGCAATCTCATATTGAGACCAGCTGTTGAATTTGCCAGGGTCTGTCTGCCCAAAAGAGTCCATTTTTGTTTTGAAGACTTCGTGGCCTGGAAAATCACCTTTGTGAATACCAGAATGCTCTCTTGGTAGTGGGAATTCTCCTGGCCTCATGTCCCAGACATTTGCAGGCAGCTCTGCCTTTCCCTGTCCAATTGCACAGTGACTGACAAAGGCTGCCCGCTGCAAACCCCTCTGAGTCCCCAATATCCTCCTGAGGCAAAAGAACACATTTCCTCATCAGAACACTATTTATTTCTCCCATTTCTCATGGCTCTTTGCAACTATTTCTATCTTTTCCACATGCCAGGTGGATGCCAAGCCTGGGTCCAAAGTGCCAGGGTGTCACTGTGCCATGTCCAGGGCTTGTACCCTGTAGCAGATAGGGACAGGCGCTTCGGAAGATCTCGCGACGTCACGGAAAGCCAGGATCTTTCTCCCTCTCCCCAGAGATAAGCAATCACCCTAAGAATGTAACCCCTCCTCAACCCAGTAACTTTCCACTCCCTTACTAACCACAGACCCCCTCTGACGTAGTGAAACCCCTTAGACTATTTAACCTCACGAGATAAGATAATAAAGGCCATTTGACCGTCCACCACGTTGGTGTTAGCGTGCTCTGTGGCCCGAGTGACCCTGGAAGGTTTGGGTTACCGTGCTGTTCTTTTGAAACCAGGTCGCCGTGCCTTTTAACAAAAGGCAACAGTACCCCCTGTCCTGGTTAAATGTACCCATTCCTGTCAGTATGTACACCCAAATTTAAGCTAAAACCCCTCTGTTATGGAGGAACTCCTTGCAATTCCCTGCTTTGCTCACCCCGAATTTCTTCCCAGAGTTGCTGCTTTCTTGATCCTACCCCACCTTTGCTGCTTAGCACCTCACCAAGCTTGGGTACATATTTATAATCCTTCTGTTATTCTAATATGAAATTATTATCTAATTATTACTTAATATCAATATACAACCCGTAATTATCTGATTTCAGGCTGTCACAATAGCTCAGTCCTAACTCAGCTGTTGTCTGGTATTTTCAAAGCCTGCTATACACCTCTGTCAACACTTCAAGGATGATAGTGTTTGGGTTATCTGGGTGTAGGTATAAAATATCCGTTTATTTTTAGGTATGTTGTTTAAATCTCTTGGCTAATAGCAGTCTTGCAAGTCCTTCATCAGCTTTGTGAAAAGAGATCTGGTTTCTCTGCAAAAGCAGAATTTAGGAAGTTATTGAACACTTGATTTGTTGCCGCTGTTAATAAATTTCCTGTGTCTATTAATAGACTCATATGGGTTTGAATTCCCTTTGTTCCCAGCGCCTTCTAAACATTTCCTACTGCTGCTCTTTGATCCCGCCAGCCACGAATCCTTCCCCTAATAGCTCGTTTCTTCTGTTCCTACCCTTCACAAATTACTGCACGTCTTAATCCGAGCCGACCTCTCATCCTCCCGCAGGGATTCACGGCTCCAGAGCCCGCTTTGATCCGCAGATCGGAAAGAGAAGCCGTTCCCAGGGCACCACAGGCTGCTCTGCTGGGTCATTAGCACGGGGGCTGCGGGGGGCTCCCAGCCAGCAGCACTGGGCTGCGGGGAAGGGGCAGGGGCACAGGGACAGAGCAGCAGGGACATGGGCACTCCCTGCTCCCTGCCCTTGTCTGTGCCTTGCTGGTGCCAGGAGAGCACAGGGAACCTGCCCAAGGGATGTGGGAGAGTGTAAATCACCTCCCCAGATCCTGTGCCCTGACACCTGGCAAGGCTGAGCTGGGTGAAAATTTTCATCTGTTTTTGACCTTTCCACTCCCACCCAAACTTTGAAACCGTTTGAGGTATTTAATTTAATTTAATTTAATTTAATTTAATTTAATTTAATTTAGGAGTTCTCATGTTCAATCCCCCTTGTGCACTTTCTCCCTTCTTTCCTTTTTGCCACTGTCTCCAACACAGCACCTGCTCAGCTTCTTGAATTACTGTAAAAAATTTCAAGCAGGAGATTTTTCAGAATCATAATAAACTATTGGACAAAGGAAGCAGCTCAAGGTATTGATTCAATTTGAGTCATCTTTTCTCAAACCTCCCATTGAATTTCTGGCATTGCTTAGATTCAGGGTCATCTTGTACTCACTGATCAATATAAAATGTTATTATTTATGTTGCTATTTGTTTGCCCTTACTGCTCTTTGACACATATATATCAATTTGGGATCATCAATTTACTATTTCTTCCCCTCCTTTTCCAGTGAAATAGGACAGATTCCAGCTGTTCTTCTCCTTGCAATGATGTGACCATTTTGAGTATCTGAAAACAAAGTTTTACTAGGAAGTCTCCATCTCCATTCAATTTTTCTGACTAAATTTTTCTCCTTAAAAAATACAGCCAATAGTTTGCAGCTCCCTCATCGACTGCTGGCTGGGCTCACCCTCCAGCAGGTGTGGCACCTTTCTATTCCCTTCAGAATGAAAAATAATATTAATTATTTTAGCTTATTGAAGGAATACATAATCAACAAAGCAGGATGTAGAGTCCACTTGTGACTGAAGGTTGGCTGTGTCTTTTTGGGAAGATTTTCTTTGTGACAGGACAAGGGGGAATGGTTTCCCCCATCCAGAATTCCCCCAGGAATTATTCCCTGGGAAGGTGGGGAGGGGCTGGGATGGAATTCCCAGAGCAGCTGTGGCTGCCCCTGGATCCCTGGCAGTGCCCAAGGCCAGGCTGGACACTGGGGCTGGGAGCAGCCTGGGACAGTGGGAGGTGTCCCTGCCATCAATGGGGTGGAACCAGAGGGGGTTTAGGGTCTCTTCTAACCCAGCTGATGTGTAGTTCTGTGATTCTATGAAATACTGCTGCAGCTCAGCTGGTTTTCCTTGGAAAATCTGTCATGTTGCACCAAGGATGGTGCAAGCCCAACAACATCCAACATTTTCAAGTTGATGCTGTGGAAAGTCTAAACCTGGGATACACAAAGGTGTCAGCTGGGAAGTTTGAGTTGTGAACCAACAGATTTAGCAAGCCTTGAAAACTTGGAAAATTCCAAGGGTCTGGGGATTTACAAAATTAGGTTTGAGAAAGGAAGCCATGAATGCAGATTAGATGGTAGGAGGGATAATTGAATTCCTGCAGCAAAATTAATGGCTTTTGGTACAGAAGGTGGCTCTGACTGGACAGACTCATGAGACTGGGGCTGGTGAAAACATCCATGCTGGCCCAGGCCATGTCCCAGCATTCTAAGTAGCCCCCTGGCAGCACCGTGGGGTAGGGAGGCTGGATACAAATCCCTGAGGAACCAGCACCAGCAAGGACATCATTAGTGCTGTAAACTGGGCATGTTAAATGTCAGCTGTGCCTGGCTTTGTGACAGAGCCTCTGACCAATGCCAGCGCCCTGAGATGAAGGAGAGGTGCTGCTCCTGCTGGGACTGGAAATTAGAAAGACAGAGCTGTGATGTAATTTTAGTAAAGATGATAACAATCATAAAATCAACAGTAAGGTTTGCAGGTGACAAAAATCCTGAGCAGGGCAGGTTATGGCTGCCAGACCCTCGGGACCATTAAACAGCCCCAGTCCAGCTCTGTGTTTGAAGAGCCATCCACAAATTCACCCCTGAGAACCTGGAAATGCATACTCCAAGATGAGAGACTCTGTCTCACAAAGCATCATTCAGGGCAGCTTCAGAGTCATTCTGTGTATCTGCCTGACACTGGGTTTATAAAAAGGGGAATAGCAAAGAGTCAGGAGTGACCTAGATCCTTCACACGGCGTTGGAAAAGCTATTCCAGGAACAGCACAGCAGCTCTGCTGTCAGCCTCTGACAGGGCCTGTGGAAGCACAAAGAGGGCTGGAAGAAAAGCTACAAAAGTCTTCTGGGGGCTAGAAAACCTCCTTGACTTGAGGTCAAGGAGCTCTTCATGCTTGGCACAGGAAGCTGAAGGATCTTTGCCATGGATGTGTGCCCTGCTGGTGTGGAAGTAGCTGCAAGATGCAATGAGATGGAGGGGCTGGGATGAAATGGGGGTGATGCAGAGAGGGGAGAGATGTCAGTGCCAGGGGTGGCCTGGCCAGGGCAGGGAAGCTCAGCATCTCACTCTGGGGCTCTACCCCTTCACATTGATCCTGACTGAAGAGAGAAACTGCTGCCCCAGAGCAGGGATTGCATTTACATAGCACATACTGAGCTTCTGTTTGGATCTGCAGAAACACTTGTCCTGCCTTTCTGGGTTTTCCTTTCTCCAAATTATTTCAGGCCTGTTCCACCTGGAGGTGGAGTCTGGTGGACCATGCTTTCTCCTCTCCACTGGCCCTGAATTGTCTGTTATATCTTTTAATGGAGCACGAACCTTGGGAGGAACCTGCTCCTCAGGCTGACAGAAGTCTGAGGGTTTCCATCTCACTCAAAGCATCTGATTTACCATGTTCATCTGGGGGGGATCGTGCTGGATCCCACCCGTCCCAATGGCCCTGCTGGTCCCTTTCTTCTGGCAGCTGAGTTTTACAGGATTGAAATGTTCAGCTTCACTATAGTCTTTGGGCTCAGCAGAGAGCATTTGGGTTAGACTTGTGACTAATAAAAGTTGCAGTAAGTGGTCTCTAACAGTTACTTTTGGCTTTAATTTTTGAAGTCCTTCTGTGTTTTTTTTTTTTTTACAGAAATAGCCATGCAGCCCATTCATATCATCCAAATTAAATAATTATTTCCCATTTGCATGTGATGAGCCTCTTGCAGGTCAAGAGACATCAGCTGTTTTCCCTGGGGGGGTAAATCCTACACCCAGTGATGGTGGGAAAGCAGGGCCAGCCCTTGGTCATTCCTATGGGGCTGGAAGTGCTTGGATTCCCCTGCAGGCTCCTTGCTCCAGCAGCACCAGCGTGCTGCCACAGGGATGCTCCCACCAACTTGCCCACTCCCTGGACCAACAGCTGGCAACCAGTTCCACCTTGTCTTTACCTTTTCCTCATCACCACTTGCAGCAGATCCTTGACTGCATGCTCAGCTCGAAGCCAGCTGGAAAATCATTTTGGTGAATTAATTGATGAGTTGTTCATTAGGATTATTCACGGGTGGCCGGGCTCTGTGGGACACAGCTCCCTCACACGCAGGCACCGGGGGCCATGGGCAGATCCTGGGCTTGGAGCGTTTTCCTGTGGCATCCTGTGTTTCCTGCAGATGTGTCGCTGGGTTATTCATTGCCCATCAATACAGATAAAAACACAGAGCCTGTGTTGGAGAAAGGGGGAGGTTCCTGTGCAATCCTGCTGGGAAATGGCTCCCGGGGCTATTTCAGGACACGAACTCAGATCGGGCTGTTCAGTATGGAACTGGAGCTGTTTGCTTTCAAAAGTACTTTTCCTAAGGAACGTCTCTGCTCTCCTCGGGACGCTGCCAGCATGCTGAGGAGACTTACACGAGGAGTTTTTTTTAATTTCCAGGGCTTTGCCTCTGCCCAAAGCCCTGCCTGCAGTGGGTTGTGCTGTGCAGGGGTTTTGAAGGGAAGCAGGGTTGTCCTATTCCCTACACTTTGGCCTGTGGCACTGCCAAGGCTGCTACTAAAACACATCCCCAGGTGCCACACCCACACATTTTTTGAACACTTCAGGGGTGGTGACTCCACCAGTGCCCTGGGCAGTCTGTTCTAACGCCCAGCCACCCTTTCACTCTTTTCCCTATTATCCAATTTAAACCTCCCCTAGCACAACTTGAGGCAGTGTCCTTAGAAGGCTCAGAACGAGCCCTGATTATTTTTTAAGACCAGCTCCCTTGTTCCACTTAAATTAAAATTGCAGCATCCTGCTGCTTCTATGAGCATAAAATCCAGCAGATGCACGCACAGCTGAGTGACATCATCTGATCTGATTCATATTTTAAAATCTACAGAGTTCAAACGTGAGGCACTTATTAGCAGGCAGAATTACAGGTGAAGTGTCATGCATCCCTCTACCAATTTCAGGAGGGGTTAAGTGCTGCTTTATGACACAAAAGGTATTTCAGGGCATGTCTGAAGCCACCCCCTGGTTATTTAGGGGATCTCTGTGTGTTTGGGGTCTTGCACTGATCAACTTTGAGCCCCTGAGAGAGGCTGTGCCAGACTTCTCTCTCCATGGGAACTTGCTTTTCTGAGACAGGAGGGACCTGGGGATGCTAATTTGCCTCTCCCAGAACATTAATTGAATTGCAGATATAAATTGATATTAGGGTAGTCTGGAAATAAGATATAAAAAGATTTCCTGGCATGGTGCTGCAGATTTTTCCCTATTAACATTTTGCAGAGAACAAAACATGGCTCACAAATACCTGCTATTAGTTTCAGTGTTTATTACAGTGTCACCAACTGTGCCAGAGACACGAGATCTGCAGGATGCTCAACACGGAGCCTTGGAGCCTGTGCTGGCCTATGGGAGGCAGGAGAATGGACATTGCCAGTGCCTTGAGTTCCTGCTCCTGCTTGCCAAAAATTAGGGAAATAAGCTAGATGAGCAGGAGGTGAGGGGTGCTCCTGATGTGAAGGAAGCATAAACTGCCCTGGTTCTTCCCTGGTCCTCTTTGACCCAAATTTTGTGGTGGAGAAGACACTGGAGTAGTGTTCATGCAGTAGCTGAAAATAAAAAAAAAAATTGCTCGTTTTTAAAGAGCTCTGTCTTCTCCTTAAGGAGCAGCTCTTATTTTAGAGGCAAAATAGTGCTGAGCTGAGCTTGTGTCTGCTCGTGGCATCGTGGAGTGTGTCCAGCAGTGATTTCCCAGTGATAATCCAGAAGAATGTGATGTGGCTGTGCAGGAAGGGCAGAATGGGATGAGCTCCAGGAGGGGCTCAGAGATCAGACACTTTCCAAGGGACTGTCTGGGAGCAGCTGTGGCAGCTTAAGCACAGGAAGAGAAGCACTGTGAGCAGTGTGGAGCTAAAAACCTGGGGGAATTTTGGTAAGGGAGTAGCAACGAGACCATAAAAAAAAAAATCCTAGACAGAATGATCTGCTGATGTATAAGTTCAATCAAAATATGGGAAAAATGGAAGAGCCAAAGTAAGGCAAAACATGGGGCAAATCTAGTGGGACTTGTGAGTGTGAAAGGGGGAATAAACACATGATGCTCAAGAAAAAGAGAGAACAGATAGGAGATGAAAGCCTCACAGGTGCCATGGGCCTCCATCTGCTTCCACAGGTAGGAGACACTCTGAGCAGCCTGCAAGCACAGCTGCTCAGAGGGATGTTCCCCTGCCACAGAGCCTTCAGTTAAATGAGGGGGAAAAATGCCTGGAGAAGTGTTCTTTTACATGTCCAATTTGACAAAATTGGCAGTGAAGAAAAGGCAGTTTTGGGGTCTTGCTTTCATCCTCTCCAGGGTACAGTGTTTCACAGGATGGTGAAAGGGGGAAAAAAAGCTTAGAAGAGAAAAGGGAAACAAAAATTCCAACCTAGGGTAGGAAAAAACTTATTTTTTGAAACAGATGGAATTGTGATATCAGGATTTTAAAATGAAGTGCTGCTTTCCCTTCTGGGCTGGCCAGGAGGGGTGGGTGAAGCTGAGGCTCATTCTTGAAAAGCCTTGGACCTGACCATATTAGAGAAAAGGAAAAGAAGATGGGTTGGAGAGCTTGGTCTGAGATGGGGCACGGATGCTTATTAGGAAATAGTTTGTTTGAGTCTTTGGGGCTGGACTATTTTTAGTGTCCAAGGGGGGAAACTGAGGCAGCAACTGAACCAGGCTCTCCATGTGCACTCCAGGCTCTGTGTGGTCCTGTCATTCTCTTCCTGATGTACCTTTTATTGCAGAACAGCCTGTTGGGGACATCCAGAACAGCCACTCCTGAGGCAAAGCCTTCAGTTCCTGCTCTGTGACTGAGCTGACAGCTCTGGCCCTACCATACCACAGGTGTGGGGTGGATGGTGTCACTTTTAACACGAGTGGTTCATTTTTTGCAATCCTTCACCTGCAAGGCAGAGAAGGGCTCCAGGACTGGGTTGTGCTACTGCAGCTCTTCCCAGCCTTGAGCTCCTGGCCCCTGTGAGGTCCTGTGTGCCTTCCAGGTGGATGGGTGGCTGGAACAGAAGGACTCAGGTGTCCCAGAGGGCTTTGGCCATGTGGTCCCACCTGGCCAGCTCATGTCCCCCGTGGGGCCTGCAGTGCCCTGGTGCTGTGCACTCCCTGAGAGGAGGGGGTGAGGCTGTGGGAGCCCAAACCCAGCTCTTCCCACCCCACAGGGCTCCAGCAAGCAATGGCACTAGCAACCTGCCACAGGGAGTAAAAGCTCCAGGGTGCTGAGGGAGGGCAATACAGCCCATAATAACAGCGAACATCCAACTCCTGCCCCTTTATAGAGGCCATAAATCCTGACAGATCTTCTCCAGGTGACTCCTGCTTGGTGTAATGGGAGAGCTGAGCTCTGGCTGCCCAATCCTATCCCCCTGACAGCGCATTCATGAGGTGAAATATCTCCAAATTGCGCAGCTGATCATGGCACAAATTATCAGCAGTTGCTGTTGGGAAGCGTGGCTCAGGCTCAGATGGTCTTTCCTCTCCTTGTTACAGGAATCCTTGCAGCAGCTGAAGCCACCAGAAGCACGGGCAGGGATTCAGGCTGTTGGAGGTGGAAAGATACACAGTTCCCAAGAACTGATAAAAAAAAAAAGCTCAAAAAAAAAATAGCTTACAGTGTGTGTTGTTTCAAAACCCAGTTGGAAGCAAAGGGATGGTTTATGCATCATGCCAGCGTTGTCCTTCACTGCTCAGCATGACTTTCCTGCTGGAAGACCTTAAATCTGATCACCTGGCCCCAAGGTCTGAGGGGGTTTCACCTCTCACTGAGATGTTCAGGCCAAGCAGCATTGTCTCTGGAGCAGAGGGACAGGGCTGCAGAAAGGCTGAGGAGTGGGGCTCAGCTCTCCTCAGTGCACACAGGTCTCCTGCCCGTGCCCTGGGACACTCTGCTCACTGAAGGGTGTGGTTTTGAACAAACTGGGGACAAGGACTGTCTTGGGCAGCTGAGCCACAAGTTCCCAGCCCCAGTCCTGCCAATCTCCTGTGGTGCTTCTGAAAAGCTCCTCTGAAGGAGAGCAGCAGAACCAGGGCTGGTTTGAACCTAGGAGATGAAGTGACCTGCTGGGCAGGGAGGTCAGTAGTGACACCAGCACTGCCAGACCTGCTGGCTCAGGCTCCACCTTCACCTGCAAGAACTGCCCAGTGGTACCTGTGCACCCTGCCAGAGCCTCTGCTCCCAAAGGAGCACACCTCAACCTCAGCTTAGTCACGTCTGCAGGGTCTGGGCTGTGACTGGTGCCATCCTGGTGAAGGTTTGTGAGCCACCAGAAGTTTAAGACACAGCTGCATCTAATGCAGAGAGCACTTAGAGCCTTTTTTGTAGATGTTCATAGCTGTCTGAAACACCCAGAGCTCCTCACATGCTGTCTGTGCTGTTTTGGAAAAACCAAAGGAAAATGACCACAATACTCCTGAGGAGATGAGGAGACAGATATTATTTCCCCATTGTTTATTAAGAGCTTATTGTGCCTTCAGAAAGTTCAGCTGTGCAGCTGCAAGAGCCCACAGGAGATGCTGAGTCCCCATCAAAGGTGTGCTGGCAGGGACATTGGAGTAGTGGCCCTGGGGCCAGCCAGGGGTAGGGGTGACCAGTGCCCAGGGGGTGTGGAAGGTGTGGGCAGTGCCAGCAGTGCAGCAGCTCCTGGAGCCTCAGGAGATGCTGTACAGCAGGGCTGAGGTGACCTGGCTGGAGAGGGGCTTCCAGGAGAACTTTGGAATTACAGCCTGGAGAACTGTGATTTCCTGATGGGCAAGGGAGCTTCCTCCCTGCACTGATTTCCTGAAATATGAGAGTGACTGAGAGTGGTGGGGGCTCTGCAGCCCCTGCCAAGCTTGCTGAGGCTCCTGGCAGTGGCCTGCAGGATGCTCTCCTGCCTCCCAGCTCCACCCTGCTGGTGCTGGGAGCTGGGGCTCCTCCACTGCCCAGCACTTGCCAGGCTGGCAGATGGGCACCCGTGGCTTCCAGGCTCGCTGAGTCCCCAGCAGCTTGCCACGCAGGTTGCTGCAGAGTGGGGACTGCCAGCCCGCTCCACAGCGTGCCAGATGGACCACCGGGCTGGCAGGGATCCCCTGCTCTGTGCTGCCTGCCTGCCAGGCCCTCAGCATCCCTGGGCTGGCCTGCTCCCTGGGGCTCTTGGCCCAGCACTGTGGCAACCTGGGAGAGTGCTCAGCACCTGCGGTCATCAGGACCTGCAGGTGCTGCCTGGCCAGGTGTGGTGCAGCAGGAAAGCTGTGAGCTGCAGGAACCCAGAACTAAATCCCATCTCTGGCAGCACAGCACTTTGGGGTCTGCTGCTGCACCTAGCAGGGTGGCAGCAGGGCAGGGACACTGGTGTCCCCCCATCCACTGTCAGAGCCCCCCGGGCTGGGAGGCAGCTCAGGCCTCCTGGAGAGTTGCTGGAAGGATCTGGGCCTTATGGATTTGTGAAAGGTGCTGAGCAGGGAGTGCTGGCTCCTCCAGAGCTCATGGAGGATCCCCTCAGTGCCCTGCTGCGGGGCACCCTGGCTGTGCTGCTCTCTGCTGTCCCTCCTCTGGCTCTGATGGCACAGCCAGCATGGCCTGGGGGCTGCTGGGGGGGATTCACGGGGCTTTTCCACACTCCCCCTCGCCCCGAGCACAGTCTGCCAGGCAATTCCATCCAGGAACATAAGCGAGTTATTGAAAGCCTTGCTGGCAGAAACATCGGGATCTAATTTCAGCGTGTGAGTGAAAATATTATTCTCCAGTGTGAGGGAAGAAGTGATGAAAGAACAAGAGGCTTTTTGAGATGAGTCGGGAACACCAAGTTACACCAGGGCAAAAACTGAGCAGCGATTTCCCAAACCCCAAACTTCCTGCAGAAAGGATTTGGTTGTGATTAAACCATTGTTAGGAGCTTCCCTTTGGTCCAGGGTGTGATTTCTGGTCCTGGGGAAATGCAGAGGAGTCTGGCCAAGGCTGTAGCAGGAGCTGCAGGGTAATTGTTGGTTTAGGAGCTGGGTCATGCGTGGCCTCGGGCAGTCACTGGGAGCTGCCTCAGCTGCTGTGGGTCCAGGCAGGAGAGCTGTGCCCAGGCCTGGGGAGCAGCAGGGGGAGGTTGCCCCGTGCCATGGCTCTGCTGGAGCGTGGGCAGGGCAGCCAGTGCAGGCTGGCAGAGCAGAGGTTGGATCAGTGGCTCCATCAGAGCCCCAGGGGTGCGACTTGCACAGCCCCTGCCCTCATCTGCTCTGGTGCCAGCCTGACATGGCAGAGGGTGTCCTGGTTTTGTCTGGGGTAGAGCTAATTTTCTTCTCAGTAGCTGGTACAGTTCTGGGTTTTGGAATGAGAATAATGGTGATGAAGTGATGTTTTAGCTGCTGCTGAGTGCTTCCTCTAAATCAAGGACTTTTCAGTGCCCCATTCTCTGCCAGTGATGGCCAGGGGAGTTGGCCCAAACTGGCCAGAGGATATTCCACACCACAGAAATATTCCACAATACAGAAACAGGGGAAGTCACCTGGGGGCTGTGGATGGAAGCTGGGGGCCAGGCTGGGCAGTGGATGGTGAGCAATTGTATTGGGCATCACTTGTTTCCCTCAGGTTTTATTCCTCTCTCTCCTCTTGTTATCTCCCTTTCATTTTCATTACTACTCCTATTATTACTATTATTATAATGTATTACTTCATTTCAGTTATTAACCTGTTCTTCCCTCAGCCCATGGGTTGTTCTTTCATTGCAGGGTGGGTTGGATCCCATCAGAGGGACAGGACCTGCCCCAGCAGGGAGCACAGGAGGAGCTGCTGTTTCCAGCTGCTGGTCTCTGTGAAGGCCAGGACAGCGGTGGAGGTGTTGGGACAATGCTGGAGGATCTGCTCCATGAGCAGGGGACAGCTGTGGCTGGCCATGGAGCTGGCACTGGCTTGTACCCTGGCACATGGAAGCACCAGCCCAGCCTGGGAGCACGGCATGGGATATCCAGGGAATGTCTGCAGTGTGGGAAGAACAAGGCTTAGCTCAGTGCCCCTTGCTGCTGGAGGAAGGTGATTTTTGGCAGCAGGAAAAACACAGCACTGCCTTGGCAGCAGCAACTGGAGGAACCTGGGGCTGGTCCCTGGCTGCCACCAGGACTGTGCAAAGGCTGTACACAGCCTGTACACAGGCTGTACACAGTTTTGGGTGTTCCCAAAACAAGCAGAAACAGCTGAGAAGGACTGATGTCCTGAAGATCAGGGCCTTTCCCCCTAAGTGAAGAGGCAAGAGTGCCCAGAGCCTGCCCAGAGAAGCTCTGGCTTCTGGATCCCTGGCAGTGTCCAAGGCCAGGTTGGGCTTGGGCACCCTGGGCTAGTGGAAGGTGTGCCTGCATGGCAGGGGGTAGAATTGGAAGAGCTTTGAGGTCCCTTCCAAGCCAAAGCAAGCCGATTTCTGATCCTGTGCCCCCACGGCAGTGGGGGTTCATGCGGGAAGAGCAGCGGTGCCCTCCGGCCCCGGGAGCAGCCTCGGCCCGGCCCCTGCGCGTTCAGCGCTCCGTGAGGAGCCGCTGTCCCCCGGGCCCCTGCGGGCCCTCGCTGTGCCCCGGGCTCCTGCGGGCCCTCGCTGTCCCCCCGGGCCCCTGCGGGCCCTCGCTG
>VZRH01014900.1:58847-77811 GCA_013397555.1 Urocynchramus pylzowi | reverse complement strand
AGAGGGACTGGGACAGGGACAGGGGATGGGATATGGGACAGGGACAGGGGAGAGGGACTGGGACAGGGACAGGGGATGGGATATGGGACAGGGACAGGGACAGGGCTAGGGGAGAGGGACTGGGACAGGGACAGGGGAGAGGGACAGGGGACAGAGACAGGGGACATGGGACAGGGACCGGGACAGGGGAACCGGGACAGGGCACAGGCACAGGGGGTGTCACTGCAGCCAGCCTGGCACCCGGGGATCTGTCCTAGGGCCAGGCAGTGACAGGAGGTGTCCCTGCAGCCATCCCAGACAGGGAGACTGGGACAGGAGATGTCCCTGCAGCCAGCCCGGGACAGAGGGACCGGCCCCGCAGCCATCCCGGACAGGCACACCGGCCCTACAGCCAGTCCAGCACGGACCCCGAGGTCAGCCCAGCACAGGGTGGCCCTGTGCACTCGGCAGCCCGCAGTGGGGACAGGGATCCAGGCCCGGTGCCCTGCGTGGATGGGGACCTGTCCCTGCTCGTCCTCAGGGCACCTGGAGCCATCCCCTGCAGTGACCCCACCGGTCACTGGGGGTGACCGAGCTCTGGTTCAGCCGGTGGCAGGTGTTGGTGGTGTCACCTGCGGGGCTGAGCGTCACCTTCACCTACCCGCTGTGCCATCGGCTCCTTGGATCTCCCTTGGGCTCCTCCTGGAGTGAGACCCGCACTGCTCTGAGCCCCACTGCCTCCCCTGGCCCTTCCCTGGAGCCTCCTGATATCCAAGGTTATCAAGCTGCTCTTCCAAGTGGTACCAAAGCAGGTCAGAGTCTGGACAGAGCCATGGAATTTTTCAGGCTGGGAGAGCCCTTTAAGATTGGGATCAGCTGTGCTCCAGCACTGCCATGTCCCATCACTGACCCAGCTTGGCTGCCACATCCAGACTTCTTTCATTCCTCCAGGGATGGGGACTCCACCACTGCCCTGGGCTGCTGTGCCAGGACTTGATCATCCTTTCAGTGAAGAAATGTTTTGTAATATTCAGTCTCATCCTCACCCAGGAGAACTTGAGAACATTCCCTCTCCTCCTGTCCCTGTTCCCTGGAGCACAGCCCGACCCCCCCGGCTGTCCCCTCCTGGCAGGAGCTGTGCAGAGCCACAAGGTCCCCCCTGAGCCTCCTTTTCTCCAGGCTGAGCCCCTTCCCAGCTCCCTCAGCCTCTCCTGGGGCTCCAGACCCTTCCCAGCTCCGTTCCCTGCCCTGGACATGTTCCAGCCCCTCCATGTCTTTCTTGTCATGGGGAGCCCAGACTGACCCCAGGACTGGAGAGACCCCACCAGTGCCAGCACAGGGGGATGGTCACTGCCCTGGTCTGCTGTTACACCATGGCTGCCAGCAC
This sequence comes from Urocynchramus pylzowi, assembly GCA_013397555.1. Classification (NCBI taxonomy): domain Eukaryota; kingdom Metazoa; phylum Chordata; class Aves; order Passeriformes; family Fringillidae; genus Urocynchramus; species Urocynchramus pylzowi. Next base: position 76,445 of record VZRH01014900.1, on the reverse strand, counting down.
ACAGGTGTCACTGGCCTTCTTGGCCACCTGGGCACACCTGGGCTCATGTTCAGCCACAGCAGATCTCAGATCTCAGACCTCTCTCACTCCCAGATCCTTTTCTGGCAGGCAGCTTTGCAGCCCCTCTGCCCCGAGCCTGGAGAGCTGCTGGGGGCTCTTGGTCCTGATGGTCACAAACAGGATGGTGCCTCAAGGGCTGCCCAGGGAGCAGCTCAGGCCATTCTGGGGGGGCTGATTCCTCCCATGGAGGGACAAGACCCCTGCTCAGTTCCCTGAATGCATCTCTGGCTCCATCCTGCCTCGGCACCGGAGCCAGCTGAACCGGTGCCAGGAGCACATCACCACCATCAGTAACATCGCTAAGACAAGCCTCTATTTGCATATTTTATAGCATTAAACATGCACTGCAGCCCACAGAACACACCACAGGGGCTTTGTGTCCCCTCAACAGCCTCTCCTCAGCCTGGTGAGGACACCAGCTGGCTCTCCCTGTGGGTGACCATCCTTTCTCAAGGAAAACATCAGGAGGATTCCCCATCCCAGGTCCTGCAAGGGAGGATGGTGACTGCTAAAGTCTCCTGCTCTCAGAGAAAGGCTGTTTTGCTCTGGCAGCAGGGTGACCAGGAGCTTTCCCTGACTTCAATCCTGTGCCTTTATAGATGCTCTGCTCAAAATTTCAGCTCCCCAGCTGCTTTCCCTGGCCTGGCTGTGCTTCTCCAGTCCCATCATCTCCCAGAGCCTGGGCCTTACTGGGATGGCTGCACATACTGGAGTGTGGAGAGAAGCTGGGGGGTCTCTGCAGCAGCTGGTGGCCTTTGGCCAGAGGGGACCTGCATGGACATCACCTGCCTGCATGGGGGGAGTGAAGAGAATGGTGATTTAACCAGATCCTGGGTGGGTTTGAAAGAGTCAGAGGGAAAGTGTGTGTGGATTTCAGCCTCATTTGAATGCGGCTCGGTGCCACAGCATTCCCAGGCTGAGAAGGAGTTTTCCCCGGTCTCTTGCATGGCTCCGTAGCCCCAGGCACACAAGCACAACTAGAAACATCTGTCCTTCTTTCATGCAATCAGTTTCAATCACTAATAATTATCTCTCCTCTTCCCTTTTCCTCCTCTGCTGGCTGCTGTCCTAGTGCAGCGTGGCACTACTGGAGGCCAGGTACCCACCTGCTCCGTGCCAGGGCTCACAGGGCATGGGCACACCAAGCTCTGCTGCTTTTGCTGGCCAGATCTGGCCAGGGCTTAGCCTTGCTTGCCAGACCCTACATCCCTGGGGATTTTGTTGAAAAACCCCAGCCCTTGGGCACAGGTGATGGGAGGATCTCAGTTCCCTTGCTGGATAAAAGCAGTTTCCTGTGAGTACAGACTGACAAGGCAAAGACACTGAGGTTCCTTCCCCTTTTACAAAGAGATTTCTGGGCAGCTTCCTGGGTTTTGGGTGCCTGCACCCCTTGGAGCCCTCATTTGTCTTCTCTCTCTGGGGCAGGCAGGAAAGTGAGGATGGTTTCTTGACACTGCAAAAAAACACAACCTCCAAACCACATTGTTCTTGTGGCAGGAGGGTCTGGGGCGAGCACTCAGCTGGAGGTATCACCTCAGTGGAGGTATCACCCTTTTGCTTGTGGGCAGATTTTGGTGTCAGCTGTGGGGGAAGCTCTGCAGCCTCAGCCTGGGAGCTGGGGGTCAGGTTAGAGCTGGATTTACAGTCAGTTTATCAAGTTAGCTCTGGGCTTGTTTTAAACATTGGCAAATGGTGAGCTCCTGGCTCCGAGTACCTGTGAAGATGAGACATATATATTTACACATCTGTTATTAACCTAAAAATATAACCAAGTGGTAGATCACCTGTCTTGGTTTTCCACAGAAAGGCAGGGCTTGGACTCCTTGCAGAGAATAGAAAAGGGCTGATCCACTCTGCAGGTTTCCAGAGCTGCCTCATGCCCACCTTGTTGGTGCCAGTGCACCACGGAATGACCCTGTGGGATGGCAGTGAGGACAGACACCCTGAGGGTGCCCAGTCCTTGTGTGGACACACAGCACTGACCACAGCTCAGCTCTGCCCCCAGAGCAGGACAGGCAGGGTGGGTGTCATGTCAGGGAACCTTCCAGAGCAGGTTCCCCTGCTGTGGACAGGGATTTTCCCTCACATTCAACCTAAACCTCCCCCGGCCCAGCCTGAGGCCGTTCCCTCTCCTCCTGTCCCTGTTCCCTGGAGCACAGCCCGACCCCCCCGGCTGTCCCCTCCTGGCAGGAGCTGTGCAGAGCCACAAGGTCCCCCCTGAGCCTCCTTTTCTCCAGGCTGAGCCCCTTCCCAGCTCCCTCAGCCTCTCCTGGGGCTCCAGCCCCTTCCCCAGCTCCGTTCCCTACCCTGGACATGTTCCAGCCCCTCAAGGTCTTTCTTGTCCTGAGGGGCCCAGGACTGACCTCAGGACTGGAAGTGCCTCATCAGTGCCAGCACAGGGGACAGTCCCTGCCCTGGTCCTGCTGTCACATCGTGGCTGCTGCAGGCCAGATGCCACTGGCCTCCCTTATCTGGAGAGGAGTTTTATGGAGAACAACAAGACTTGAAGAGGAGTAAGTGACTCTGCATTGCATTTGATCATTAAACCAGCACATCCTTGTGCTGACAAGCCTTGGCCTGGTGGGGAGAAGCTCCCCAGGTGCTGTGAGCTCTGTGGGAGCAGTGATACCTGGGCACTGAGCTGCTCCTCCAGCACCATGGCTGTGGTGTGGCACCCTCTGCTCCCATCAGCTCGCACGCATCACCAGGATCGCTGCAGTCGTGGCACCAACTGGGGAGCTTGCTCTGTCAGCTGGAAACTCAGCAGACCATGAACTGCAGAGGGGGCTGAACACAGTGAAAGCTGTGCAGGGACCTCGGGGTTGTTCACATGCTGTAGGTTTTTATATCTGGGATTTTGCACTCGCATCCTGAGGGAAGGCCCTGACTCACACAGCATCCCTGCCCACCCCACCAGGATGAGCTGCTGGCCCTGCTGCTGCCATGGGGGCCAGTGAGCATTGATGCACTGGGTGTCCCTCACCTCTTCAAACATCTTCAGGGCACAGCAGTCTTCAGGAGAGCAATGGAGGGATCTACTGAACCCTCAGAGCAAGACCTGCTCCAAACCTGCTCATGCTTGCCCCCCGTAAGAACCCTCGTGCAATGCAGCCCCTCCTGCTCAGAGCCAAGCTGTGCCAAACTGGGGTTCATTCACCCCAATCAGCACCCCAACGTGGTGCATGCAATGCAGCCCCTCCTGCTCAGAGCCAAGCTGTGCCAAACTGGGGTTCATTCACCCCAATCAGCACCCCAACGTGGTGCATGCAATGCAGCCCCTCCTGCTCAGAGCCAAGCTGTGCCAAACTGGGGTTCATTCACCCCAATCAGCACCCCAACGTGGTGCATGCAGTGGGAGCCAGCCTCGTGGAGGGCAAAAGGCACCTGTGAAGTTCCAGTGGCCTGTTTCATCTTAGACACTGTCCTGGCCCTCTCAGAGACCCTGCCTTGCCCTGGGGACGGTGGTGCCCCTCCACTGGGCTGAAATATCTCTGATTTTAGGACACCACGATGAGATGAATCCCATCCCAACGCACACGCTGAGGATGTCCAGATGGAGAATTAGCGTAGAATATCAGATGCTCCTCACGTCTTTCCAGAGAAACCTTTGAGTCATTTGCTCTGAGGCTGTGTGGGTGGGTGGGTATTTGTGCTCGTGCACGTGGGCTTGCACCTGGCTACTTGTGCAGACAGATCCCTCCTGTGCCCATGGGAGCACCCCGGGCAGACCCTGAGCAGTGCCCTGCACACTGGGGCAGCTGGTGGTGCCCTCAGGGAGGGGTTTCTGGAGCCCCCCGGGCAGAGGGATCTCCTGCAGGCGGCAGAGGGATCTCCTGCAGGCGGCAGAGGGATCTCCTGCAGGCGGCAGAGGGATCTCCTGCAGGCAGCAGCGGGCCAGGGGAGGCTCCGGCGTGGCCGGCACGGCTCGGTGCTCTCCGAGCAGCACAGGCTGAGCAGAGCAGGCTGGCAGAGACAAGATAACATGCCATGGGGAGCAAAGCTGCTTGGATCACCTCTAAAATGCCTTATGCCATCAGACACTTATCACCTCCAATCCCCGGCTTGTCCCAGGTCACGTACCACAGCCGCTCTATTACTAATATCATTAAGATCCCTTTGCTGGCTTCTAAATAATAAGCATAGGCGGGGACACTGTGATTAATGGAGGGCTGATGGATGAAACCCCCTGTCACCATTTAATACCTGTAACAATAGATTCATTAACTAGGATTAGTTTCAGACATAAGCTTTCTATACCCATGGCTATTACTCACTCAGTTCATTAACAGGACAGCATTAGTTCTGGTACCTTTGAGCTGCAACACATCCTGCATACAAATGATGCCTGGTGCCGTAACTTTCAGGAAATCCAAAGACTGTTTATAAAAACTGGAATCTCTTAATTCCAACCTGTCAGCGAAGGCATTTCTGCTCTCATTTTCTGCACGCTTCATTTCTGAAGGTGAAGGATGGAGGTGATGTGCCAGAACACAGCTCCCCACTGCCCCAGATCCTGCCCTCAGCAGAGGCCAGGGGCTGTCCAGGGCCACTTATGGGGTGAGCTCTGTGCCACCGGACTCATCGTGGCACAGCACTGTCATTTCCCAGGAATTAGCTCCAGAGAGTTTGACACTTTGCTTATTTCCCCGTGCCACCAAGTGTGCTTCAAGGGACAGGCTGGCCAGCTGGCAGTGGGCAGCTGCGTCCTCAGGATTTGTCCCCACGCAGCATCCTCCCAGGTTTGGCCAATCTGTGAGAAGAGGAAAACACTTTTATTCCCTGTCTGGTGTGTTTGTAAGCTTATTTCTGTCCCTGGCCCCTGGAGATGGGTGGTTGGACGCTGCTGGGTGGGGATGTGATGGATGCAGGTGCTGGTGGATCCCTGGTGTCGGGAGAAATGTGTAACCAGGTGTCTGCAAAGGTAAGGGGGGAGGTCAAAAGGGGAGTGTTTGTTGTCCCCATGGATTGTCACACAGGGGAATGCTCCAGCTGTAGTTGCCAGATGTTTGCTTAGCTCAGGATTTTGCCGTGGTGGAGCAGTGGGTGAACAGGACTTCTTGTCTCATCTTGCTGAGCAAGAGAGCAAAGCCACAGGGATACACACCTGCTTTCATCTTCCAGAGGCTCTCCCTGCTGCCAGGGACCCAGGGCCAGTGCTCAAGAGGGGGATGACTTCTGCACTGCTCTGCAGTGGGTGCAGCACAGGTTGGGTGAGACACCCTGTAAGTCCCTGTGCCTTGAGTGGTCACAGTGTTGGGGTGGATGTATGTGGAGTGGCAAAAGAAATATTTTCCAGCATGTCCAGATGAGTCCAAGGCAGGGAAAGTAATGCCCTGGCACTTCCCAGGGAGCAAGGACACGGCACCAGCTGCTCCCTCCTAAGGAAGAGCAGCAGGAGATCCCATTGCCTGGAGATCAGCTGTGCTCACACGAGGACTGGCTGCAGTCGTGATATTCTCCTTATTGGAAAACCCATGGATAAATGTAAGTGTATCCAAAAATAATTGAGAGTTGAAGTCAATCTGCAGGATTTTTGTCTACTGTGGGAAGTGCCTTCTCAGTTTATCATAATAAGTGTGATAAGTTCATTGTTACAGAAAATGCACAATATGTTTGGCCCAAAAAGCAAAATAAGGCTTTGGAGGATGCAAAAGGAAAGCTGAATTCTTGCATTTTGATACATTTAAATCTCAGCCTCCTCCCCATTAATATGCAGTGACAAGCCGGGGGGTAGGAGCTGCGATTCTGCACATATGGAAAGATAGGAAAGATAACTCATTTCCTCCAGGAGCAGAAACAAGGGCTGGAAGAAACCACTTTGGGATTGAGAGAGAGGAACTGGGGCAGGAGAGGGAAGGAGAAGAGGTAGTTACATTTCATAGATAACGATGTAGATGGCATGAACAAAATGTGAGCTCTGGCAGGAGGGTGCAGGGAGGTGCCCTGGAGCAGTCAGCTGTGGGGAGAGCTCCTGGTCCACCTGTGAGTGGTGGGGAGTGTTCAGATCCTGGAAAATGACGTGATTTTAATGCCACGTGCTGATATCCCAGCTTGGGCACAACAGCCAAGCAGGCACCACGTCCCTGGTCTGAACCTGCTGTGAGCCTTCAGCACAGCTCAGTGCTGCTCCTGCTCCCTCTGGCTCGGGCTAAATGAGCCCCTGCTCCATCCCATGTGAGGAACTCCTCAGATCAGCAGAGGATTTTTCTGTACGGAAGATTTCAATAAAAATGGAGAGGAAGGATGGGAAAGGACGGAGGGAATTTTTTTTTTTTTTTTTCTCCTCCAGATTTCAGCTTTTAATCAAAACCCAGAAACAGCCTTTGACAATTTTGGCTCCTTCTGATGAAAGACTTTTAATGAAAACTGAAACCATCCATAGGGAATAGGAGCTTAAAAAAGTAAACAATGAAGTCAATCAACCATCCAACCAAGTATGAGCCACAAACAAATTTAATAAAACAGAGGGAAGAAGTGGTGTGAGAGCGATGGGAAGGGCGTTGGGATCCACGGCCACGATGGAGAGAGGCGTGGCTGAGTCGTGGTCAGCAGGTTTGGGATTGCACTGTGGGATGTGGGTGCTCCCCTGGGGTGAAGGGTTTGCTCAGATCCCATCACCATCTGCTGCCCCGTGTGGCACTGGGGACATTGTGGGGCACAGCTCCAGGGACAGGGGCTGTGCTGGGTCACGGTGGCTGCAGGGCAGCAGTGTGGGATGCCTGCACATCCTGCCTGCTTAATCCCTGCTGGGATGCACAGGGAGTGTGCCATCACCCACATGCTCCTGGTGCACACACAGCCCTGCACGTCCACATGCACTGGAGAGGGGTGCAGCTCAGCTGGTTTCACCACTGAAGGGGTGGATGGCACAGCCAGTGAGTGGAGGTCACCATCCCCCTGGAGAACAGGGACAGAATCATGGAAACACAGAGTTGTTAGGGTTGGAAAAATCTCTAAGATCTTTGAGTCCAATAGTTCCCCTCGCACTGCCCAGGCCATTACTAACCCATGTCCACAAGTGCCACATCCATATGGCTTTTAAACACTTTCAGATGATTCCACCAGATCCATGGGCTTCCTGTTCCAAGCCTGATCACCCTTTCAGTGAAGAAATTTTCCCAATATCCACCCTGAGCTCCCCTGGCCCAGCCTGAGGCCGTTCCCTCTCCTCCTGTCCCTGTTCACTGGAGCACAGCCCAAACCCCCTGGCTGTCCCCTCCTGGCAGGAGCTGTGCAGAGCCACAAGGTCCCCCCTGAGCCTCCTTTTCTCCAGGCTGAGCCCCTTCCCAGCTCCCTCAGCCCCTCCTGGGGCTCCAGCCCCTTCCCAGCTCTGTTCCCTTTTTAGGACTCATTCCAGCCCCTCAATGTCCTTCTTGTCCTGAGGGATCCAAAACTGACCTCAGGACTGGGGGTGCCCCAGCAGTGTGAGCACAGGGGGATGGTCACTGCCCTGGTCCTGCTGTCACACTGTGGCTGGCACAGGCCAGGGGCCATTGGCCTTCTTGGCCACCTGGGCACCCCTGGGCTCATGTTCACCCACTGCCAACCAGCACCTGCAGGTCTTTTCCCACCGAGCTGCTTTCCAGCCTCTGTGCCCTGAGCCTGGAGCAGTGCCTGGGGCTCTTGTGGCCCAGGTTCAGAACCTGGCACATCGACCTGTTGAACATCACAGACTTGGTGCATCGAGGCATGGAGAGAGTGAAGGAACCTCTCCCATCCCACCCCAGCAGTGCCCAACACGCACAATCCATGGAATGAACGGAACACTTATTTTTAAAGCTTTGCCTGAAAAATTCTTAGTCTCAAGTCTTGCCTGGCTCAAACACAGGTTCAGTTAGAAATGACAGAGGAAGAAAAGCCCTGACCCCGGTCCCAGTCCAAGAAGAGCTGAGGCAAGTCAGAAAGCAGGTCCCACCCTGGTAAGTGGCAGGTACCCTGTGTTTATGGTAATAACAATAATTTACCCTTCACTATCACCTTCCAGCTGAAGAGCATAAAGCCCTTTGCAGGCATTAATTATCATTAGCCTAATGACATGGTTGATGAAACGGAGGCTGTGAAAGCTGGAGTGATCCACCCAAGGTCCCCAGGCCCCTGTGGTGGCTGAGCCAGGAGTTACAGGCAGGCAGGGCTGCGGGGCAGGCTCAGGGTGGGCACTGGGAGCTTTGCCTTGTCTTGGGGCAGTTGGAGGTCAGCGGGATGGCTGTGTGTGCTCCTCATTCCCGGGCCACTCCTGCTGGCTGGGGTTGCTCCAGGGTGGTGCAGTGGGTGGCTGCAGGCAGGGCAGGCAGGGCAGGGTGGGCTGCTCCGAGGGCTGGAGGAGCCCCGCAGGGTTGGGGTCACAGTGCTGGGACCCTGCTGGCTGTGCCCAGGGCTGGCCACGACGACAGCACAGACAGCCAAGGAGCTGGGGAGCTTTCCCTGGGCACTGCAGAGGTGAGGGCAGAGCTGCTGGAGCCCCCCTGGCTGCAGAGGCATCAGGGCTGGGGCAGAGCATCCACGCTGGGATGCAGAGCCCAGCTGAGCATGGGGCTGGCAGGCAGGGCTGGGGCGCAGGAGCCTGTTAACACCAGGCAGAAATTTTCTTTGAAGGTGTGGAATGATTTATGGGTTATTACTGGCTGTGACAGGGTCAGCTGCCAGGCCTGGGTGATTTGGGGTTGGGGGGTCCGGGAGGATGATGGGGACAAATTGGGGCCCGAAGGAATGTGCGCTGGCGGAGCGGGAGGAGGCGGGGGGCAGGGGAGGTGCCGCCTTCTCCTCCATTCCCAGACACAACCTGCTCTCATTATCCGGAGCCACCACAGGCGCTAACGCACACAAATATATTCTAATTTATTAGAGCTGGCAAAGATCTCTTTGCAGAGAGCGAACGTTTTATTTTTGAGGCTCAGTGGTTCAAGTGTTTGAAAGGGCAGCATTCTCTGTGCCTCCAATGTGGGGCTAATGATAATCTAAATTAGTTATTGGAAATAATTACCAAGGCTTTATTGTGCCAAACATAGCAGAGCCCTGGAGAGCAGTCGCGCTCAGACACGGCCATGCAGCTAAAAGCTTTGATGCTTCATTAATATTCAAGGGGAGTCTTTGGCTGTTTTCCCTCCTCCCCTCGCGCTGCCGCAGCTCTCTGAATGAACCCAAGGCCTCCGGTGACACCAGCGAGGGGCCTGCCGATTGAAATTAGCACTGGTACCATATCAAAGTTCACTGCTCTCCTAATCTCCAATGGAAAAGGTGGCTTTGGGAAGACGCTATCGCTCGGCGCGGCGGCGAGCGCTCAGTGCCGAGACAGCTTCTCCTGGCTCCAGGCGCCTGGTTCCAGGCTGAGATAATGCTGGAGAGGAGCATCTCCAAGGTTGTCCTACACAGCTGGGTTTTATGATATAATGGACCAAACCGGCTGCATAATTAATCAGCCTATATTTTTTCCCCCTAGTAAATCTTCCTGTGATGGGCAAACAGAAGCCCCGGAGCTGTGTTTGCCTGCCAGATCCGTGCTGGTGCATGTGTGTCTTTTTCTTTCTCTTCTCCCCATCTCTCTTTTGGAATAAGTGCTGTGATTTGAAAGTGACTCCAGCCCTGCTCACGAGGACGGGGGGCTCTCAGGGCTGCTGTTATTTTTTGCCTGCGAAGCAGCTGCGCTCTCCCTTCCAAAAACCTTTGGGCTCCGAGCGGGACGGCAGGATGTATTTTTGGATGCGGGCTTGGCCTGGCAGGGCTCCAGGGAGAATTTCCTCTCCTTGCTCGGGATTCTGCACTAATCAACCATTCAGTTCCGGCGCCTGCGGGCAGGGCTGGGAGCAGAGGTACCGTCCATCTCGGAGATGATCTCCATGCTCAGCACATCCCCGCAGAGCCCTGCGGGCTCGACCTGCCGCCAGCAGGAGCAGTGGCAGGATTCCTCTGCGAGGCTTGGGTGGAAAGAGCAAATCCTTCTGGCTGGCAAGACAGGGGACAGCTGCTGCGCCTGTTTTCCAGGCAAGCAGCACAGCAAATTGGGACAATCCAGGAATCTCACCCCCCTTTTATAATCCAGATTGTGCAATGGCTGCAAACACCACGAGCCCCATACATTTTTGAGAAAATCTGCCACGCTCCAAGGCTTCTGTGCCACGCTGGGGTGCGGGGTGGGGATGGCCCCCGAGGCCGTCCCGGGTCCGTGGGGGCGGTGGGCACGAGAGGAGCTCGGGTGGCACGGCAGGATGCGGGGTGTGGTGAGTCATTCCTGCTTCCATCCCACGCCGTCTCGGTGGGTGAGTTATGGGACTTCTCCTCTGCTGAGCAGGCACAAATCATCGGGGCCTGTCAGGAGTCAGGATGAAGTGGGCTGGCTGGAGAGTCCACACTAGTCCTTTAACAAGATTGATGCTTTGCCGCTTCCCAGGTCTGAGTTCAAGAATCTATATTTTATTCCTTCCCTCCTCTCCCTTCTCCCTGCCCCATTCGCCGCGGCAGAAACGCGCTCTTATAATTCCTGGTCAGGTTTGTGTGTGTGAGGTGGTAATGTGTCTCCCTGGGAAGAAAAAAAATTGTTTCTAGGAAAGATTTATGTGGAATGAATTATTTAACCTCACACTCCTGGCTACCCCCATGCCTGCCCAGACTCCAGGACCAGGGAACAGTGTCTAGGGAAGCCCAGGTCGGGATGGGCCAGTGTGAGACTGGTGGTGCTCGGGGGGACCCAGCTGGGCAGAGAGCAAAGCCCCAAAGCTCTCAGACCAAAGGCTCTGAGAGCTGCAGGTGCCCCCTCTCCTCCCATGTGCCCCTGCCCAGCTGTGGCCCTCGCTGCCTGCCTGTCCTCCAAAGCTCCGAGAGCAGGGAGAAAACCAGATGTGAACAGCTGCTAAAACATCTGGAGTGGCCTTCTGCCGAGGCAGGACGTCACTGCCCCACCAGGGCAGGACACGCTGGGGGAGCTCAACCAGCGTGACCCCGCTCTTGGCAGAACCCCGAAGCCATGAACACCCCACCACTTGGAGATGCCCTCCAGCACTTTGAGAAATCCACAGGGGCCATGGGGCAGCCCAGGGAGATGCTGTGCTGGGCTGGCAGAGGGACTGGGACAGGCAGGCTGGTGTGGGAACACTGTACTGGGTGTTACTGGTGCCTGACAGGGTCAGCAGCACAAAACCCAACCCAGGGCTTTGCAGACCCGGGGCAAACTGAAAGGGAAAAAACATGTTTGTTAGATATTTTTCCCTTGCAAATTATGATTTCTGCAGGAAGTGCCTGTCTGCAGAGAATTTCCAGAAAGAGAAAAAACACACACACAGAATGAGTTTGTGCAAATTGAAAACAAAAAGCTGCCAGACGTTCCCTGCTCCTCGCTGCCCGCCCCCTCGAAGAAATATTGGCAGAAGATGGGGAAGGGAAGCCAGAAAACTTTTGAAGAAAAATATTAATGAAAACCAAACCCTTTCTGCTTCTTGTTTAATTTCCAAAGGGAAGATGAAGGGCTCCCTGCCCTGCCCTCTGGGCTCATTGCTGACCCCAGAGTGAGGACAGGAGTGCTGCTGGCCCAGCCCTGCTGCTGCCTGTGGAAGAGCCAGCCCAGAGCCCTGCACCTGGGCACATCTGGCTCCCTCTCCCTTGGGACTGGGGTCCTGGAGCAGCTTCTGATTCCCAAAAGCTTTTGGGAATGGGTCCTGTCTGGGGAACTGGGTGATGCCTCGGGCTGGAGAGGAGCTCCAGGGTGGTCTGCTCGAGTGAAACCCCCAAAAGGAGTCCCAGGTGTTGGCCTGTCTGGGGACATGGTGACCAGCCTGGGGACAGAGCCACTGCCAGGGTGTCAGCCCTGCTGCATAGCAGCAGCGGGAGAGGTGGGAAGGATTTTCTTTCCAGCCACAAACTGAGAGGACAGGGAGGAGGTCAGACATGAACATGGCAGGAGGATTTGATGGGGACCATGGAGCTCACAATGTTTTGCTTCCACAATGTGCTGAAGGACTCAACACCTGCTTTCTGAGGGCTCTTCCTCTGCACCCCAGGGCTCTCACCTCAACCCAGCACTGTGACAGAGGGGAGGCCACCCTGACTGCTAACATCAGCTCCCAAAATCCCTGACTTTGGGCATGATGTCATCTCCAGGACTGCCAGCTTGGTGTGAGGGACAGGGACAGGAGGGAATGGCAGAGGGAACTGCTGGCGCTGGTGCCTGTGGTGTTAGAGCAGGATCTTGCACAGGTCCCAGGGCACACAGGGTCCTGCAGGGCAGCAGGGTGTGGGGGCATCCTGGCATCCCACCATGGCACTGGTGGGGCGGGCTGGGAGGCTGGAATGCCAGGGGCTGTGCCCTGGCTGCTGCTGGGTTTGTCTGGAGTGTCCTGGGAGCATGAGTCGTGTGGGACTCCCTGCTTGTGATGAACACAGTGGCTGGACAGGAGGACCTAAAAGGTCTTTCCCAACCTAAAGAATCCTGTGGTTCTATGTTCTATGGGCTCACCAGGTGTCTCTTCCCCTCATTGTCCCTGGAATTTGGCTGTTCTGGCTGGGCTCATTCTGGGGTGGGACCCCCACACGCTGACCACCCCAGAGCCCCAGGAAACACCAGAAACCCTCTGCAGGTGCTGGGTTGTGGTGCCAGCCCCACGGCCTCAGCCCCCCAGAGCTCCCTGAGCATCACAAGGCTCTCCAGGAGGATTTCACCCCACAACACATGCGCCGTGTGCAGTCCTCCTGTGCCTTGTGCATCCACAACAATGCTCAAAGACTCCCACAATAATGCCTCCAGCTTTCAGTTAAAACTAATTTTAACCGGTGAACACCTGCCAAATTGATTTTATGGGTTTGACACCGGTAAATCACTTGAAATTTCAAGCCTCCACAAAATTTGCATTCTGCTATTTTCATATCTCTTGGAAATTCTCAACTTTGGCTGGTTTCACTGTGGAACTTCTTTACGAAGCAGCCCAGGGGCCAGGAGGCAAGAGGCAGGAAAATGGCAGTGAGTGACTGCTGGGACACGCTGAAAGGTTTGTGCTGCACTTTTGGGATTGATGTCTGGGTCTGGCTGATGCTGAGTTTGAGATATTGCTTTGCCTATAGGTGAACAAATCCTGCATCTGATGGAATCTGGCTTGTGGATGGGGTTCCTTGTGGTTATCTCCCAGAATAAATGACTCTCCTGTGTGACGGGGTGGCTCAGGAGGGCAGCTCTGCTGAGCCCTGTCTGTAATGAGCTCAGAGCCTGCACTTCTCGTGTCCTGTTGTGCTCCTGAGACAAATGAAATCAGATAAAATCCACAAGTGAGTCTGATTGTCCTGACTGACAAAACCATCTCACGATGGTGGCTTCTGTGGAGATAGAATCACAGAATCCCAGAATGGTTTAGGTTGGAGGAGACCTTAAACACCACCCAGAGCCACCCCTGCCATGGCAGGGACACCTCCCACTGTCCCAGGCTGCTCCATGCCCTGTCCAGCCTGGCCTTGGGCACTGCCAGGGATCCAGGGGCAGCCACAGCTGCTCTGGGCACCCTGTGCCAGGGCCTGCCACTGTCACAGGGAAGAATTCCTTCCTAATATCCCATCTAACCCTACCCTCAGCAGTGGAAAGCCATTCCTCTTTGTCCTGTCATTTACAAGCCCTCAAAAGCTTTCTTCCCATCTTTCTTATCGACCTTTTGAGGTGCTAGAAGGTCACAGCTTTGGGTCACCCCAAAGCCTTTTGGTTACAGGGCTGGAATATCACTGGGATTTTGGTGAATAGCTCAATGGACTGGGCCCAAAGAACAGCCACAAACCCAGGTTTTATTCCTTCTGACTGCTGTGTTAAGTAGCTAATGGTGCTTGTGAGCAGAGCTGCTCTTGCTGCTGTTGTATAACAAGGACATAAGAAAAGGGAAATCAAAGCATCTTTAAGGTGTTCCTGGAAATAACAATGCCACTAGAGGAGGATTTTATCTCTGAGCTTTTTAATGGAATGGATATCTCACACTCCACATCCCAGCTGTTGTGTGGCTGAACACGTCCAGCAGTTCCTTTCTTTGGTAAGTGGGATGCTGATGGAGAAGGGTCAGAGTGGTGCAGCCTTTGCCACGCTGTCACACGGGCTCGTTCCCCTCTCCCTCACAGCCACCAGGAAAGGAAAAACAAAGATGAGGCTGAGAGAAGCTAGGAAAGCATTCCCTGTTCTGACCCCACATCGTCCTCCTGGTGCTGCAGGTGAAGTGGGGCTGTGCCAGAGAGCACGAGAAGAAACTCAAAAATAGAGAAACAGCTGGACAGTGTGGTGGAGTGAAGTGGGAAATATAGAACAATGTTGGAAAGGAGAAAGGAGGAACCATAAAGAAGCCAAAGAACTGCTCTGTAAAAAGATCTGAACAAGGATTGACACCCTCAGAAATCTCCATAAAAACCCAGGGGCAAAGGAGGAGGAAGGTAGAAGGACAGGAAATGGAGCAGAGACCTTGGTTGGGTGTCCCAAAGCTCAGGGAGGAGAAACAGAGGGTTGGCTGTAAAAGAGAAGATACAGCTGGTTTGAAAGGAAGAAAGACAGAGACAAGAGTGTCAACCAGGAGCCAGAGGTGGAGGGAAAAGGGGACAGGCAGAGCAGGACAGAGCAAAGAGGGACAGAGACACGTGCTGGGCAGGTTCCTGATGTCCACACCAGTGTGTCCAGGCCAGGGTGGGGAAATGAGCAGAGAGAAAAGAGACTTGGGTGGCCTTCAGAGGAATTCTGTCATTTTTGGTGAAGGACAAGGAGTGAGCACCGTGGAGATGGGGAGATTATCTGAGTGTAGGAAGAGGAAGTCACTGGAAAGGATAAGTACAGAAAGGGTTGTTTTTAAATATGTGGTTTCCCTTGTGAACTTCGGGAATGAGTCTCCTGGGGCTGAAGGTGGCACAACTGGCCAGGGTGTTTATGACAAGAGGAGTCAGGGGTGAGTGTGGGAGGATGGAGGGCACTGCCCAAGCCCGTGGTAGTGCCGTGGTGAGGAGGCACTTAGGGAATGGGGGAGTAACAGTGTGGAAATGAAAGTGACCCTGGCTGAGTGAGCAGAAAGATCCAAGGGTTCCATGCACTGAGATGGTGAGGAGCCAGCTCACCTCTGCCCCAGAGTCCTGGAAGAATTGGTTCACAAATCACAGAATGCTGGAATGGTTTTGGTTAGAAAGGACCTTAAATCTCATCTTGTTGCACCCCCTGCCATGGCAGGGACGCCTCCCACTGTCCCAGGTGCTCCCAGCCCCAGTGTCCAGCCTGGCCTTGGGCACTGCCAGGGATCCAGGGCAGCACAGCTGCTCTGGCAATTCCATCCCAGCCCCTCCCCACCCTGCCAGGGAACAATTCCCAATTCCCAATCTCCCACCCATGCCTGCCCTCTGGCAGTGGGAGCCATTCCCTGTGTCCTGTCCCTCCAGGCCTTGTCCCCAGTCCCTCTCCAGCTCTCCTGGAGCCCCTTCAGGCCCTGGAGGGGCTCTGAGCTCTCCCTGGAGCCTTCTCCTCTCCAGGGGAGCCCCCCCAGCTCTCCCAGCCTGGCTCCAGAGGGGCTCCAGCCCTGGGGTCAGTGTAGCTGCCTCCTCTGGACAGCCACGAGGTTGGAGGCTGTTCTTGCAAAGGAGCAGAACTGAAGCAAGAAGTCAGTCTAAGGCACGGCACCATCACCCTATAAATGCAGACTAAATAACCTGGCCTGGGTAATACATGAGTTTTTTGAGCTTATATTATATTGGACAACAGCTGAAGCCAGCAAGATGTATGGAAAAATAAAATGCAGCATGGGTTCTCCAAAGGCAGCTTGTCAGGGGCTGAGCAATCCATGGGTTTTCTGCATGGCGTTGTGTCTGTCTGCATTTAAGCAACAATTGGATAAAGCACCCATGGGAAATTATTATCTAACCCAGAGAAGATGGGATCACAGAATTAAAGTGGATAAAGAACTTGTGAAGGGTGAGTCTGCAGTGGATAATATGAAAAGGAGGTTATCAGGAGGAAGGCAGATAAGCAGTGATCTTCCCTGGGGATGGGTCTCAGGGCTGTCTCCGAGCCTTTCCTTTCTTGGCCTTGGTTGCACCCAGCCTGGAATCCACATCCACGGGAGGGTGACCGTGTCAGCAGAAGCAGGGCGACCAAGAAAGGAAGAGCAGAGAGCAGCGAGGAACGGGAGAGCTCCTACCTTGCCAAAAACCCACGTCAGGCAGCCCTTGCAGCCAGCAAGGGACGGCACCTCCTCGGCTGAGAGCGCAGATAAGACCAGGCAGAAAGAGTTCAAGTATGTCTGTACCGATGCCAGGAACATGAGCAATTAAATGGAAGAATTAGAAGGCTTCATCCAGGAGGAATGAGTAATCCTGGGAACTGTGGATATGGGAGAACTTATCTTCCAGAGCATAGATGGGAGAACAAGTGTTACAGATATTCTTGATCCCAGTCAGATTGTTCCACCAGACAGAGGCAGGGGAGGTGAGTTCAGAGTTTGCCTTGCCGAAGAGCTGGAGAAGAGAATTTGGTGCTGATGGCAACCTGAGCCTGAACGGCTGTGACCTGGTTTGGTTTCTGTGAAATGGGCTGGGGTGGACACGAATTGGGCTCTACCCAAGGCTTGGGTGTTGGCCTGCAGGCTTTGAGAGCCAAGGCAGAGCAGATAATGGTCAGGGGAGCTCAGAGAGCGAGTACAGACACGTGGTGGGAGCTGCCTGGAGCCACATCCCTGCGGGAGGAATGGGCTGCAGGGAAGGGCT
The DNA here is from genome assembly GCA_013397555.1 of Urocynchramus pylzowi. Taxonomy (NCBI): domain Eukaryota; kingdom Metazoa; phylum Chordata; class Aves; order Passeriformes; family Fringillidae; genus Urocynchramus; species Urocynchramus pylzowi. Next base: position 59,702 of record VZRH01014900.1, on the reverse strand, counting down.
GCAGGTCCCCACCTTGGACAGGCCCCAAGCCAGGCACAGCTGGCAGGAAAGGGCAAGGCTGGGAGGGGAGGAAAGGTGGGACACAAGCAGGATGGGTTGATGAAAGGCAAACCTAGATGCAGGAGATCTCTGATTTCTGTGGGCCAGAGAGAGACTCAGGCAGGGGCTGCTGGGTGGCACCAGGAATATTTAGTCCTGCTGCTCAGTGAGATTGCCAAGGCTGGAAGTGGCCACTCCTGCTCAGTGCTGGTGCACTGGCAGTGCAGGTTCGAGGTTAAGATGTGACAGACACTTGGGCTTTGCTTTCCTCCTCCTGGTCCCTCTGCTCTTCTGTAGCCCCCAGACTTTCTGTACATGTTAGAGTTGAGCTCTAGGAGATGAGGGGATGGACAAAGAGCTAACCTGGCCCTCATCTCTGCTCTCCAGCTGCTTGCCAAGGTTGTGAACTGGAAAGGATGAGAGGAAATGGCCTCAAGTTGCACCAGGGGAGGTTTAGATTAGATATTAGGAAAAATGTCTTCACTGAAAAGGTGGTTAGGTATTGGAACAGGCTGCCCAAGTAAGTGATGGAATAATCATCCCTGGAAATATTCAAAAGCCACGTGGATGTGGCACCTGGGGACATGGGTTAGTGGTGGATACAGTGGTGCTGGGTGATTAGGTAGGCTGAACAATCTCAGAAGTTTTTTCCAAACCTTAATGATGGTTCCTTGTTTCTCTGACTCAGCAGCCCCCCTGTTCCCTCAGGCTGTGTAACGAGGCCAGCCCTGCTGCAAGGCCACGGCTGCAGAAGCTGGCATGTTCCCTGGCCCATTCCCTGGCACGTTCCCTGGCCCATTCCCTGGCACATTTCCT
>VZRH01014900.1:46812-58771 GCA_013397555.1 Urocynchramus pylzowi | reverse complement strand
CCTGGCCCATTCCCTGGCACATTCCCTGGCCCATTCCCTGGCACATTTCCTCGCCCATTCCCTGGCACATTTCCTGGCCCATTCCCTGGCACATTTCCGGGCCCATTCCCTGGCAGGTTTCCCAGGAGCTGTGCCCTGAGCCGGGCCAGCTCGGCAGCACCTGCGGCAGCCCCCAGAAGGGCTGCAGAGCACAGGCTGCACGTCCAAAGCCATTAGTGCTTGGCTCCCTGCTCCCAGGCAAATGAGCCACTTAACCTGATCAGCTGAACATGTGGGCACAGCCACGGGCAGCCAGCAGAGCGTTACCTGCCCTGTCCTACTCCTGAGGCTCCTGCTCATCCAGCCCTCCCCGACGGTGCTGTGGGGCTGCAGCGGGGGCAGGGATGCTCCCACCAGGCTCCAGGCCTTGCCTTCCCTCCCAGCCTGCCTGGGGGTTACTTCAGTCCCCTCTCAGAGCAGCTGGGGGATGGCCAGCTTTGTGCAGTGCCTGCAGGAGCGTTTCATCATCTGCTTCCTCCTCTCCACCTCCTCGTCCCGCTGCTGCTGGGCAGCACCTCTGCATCTAGGTCAGGTGGAAGGTTTTGGTTCACCTCCCGACTTCCACCACACCTTAGGTGTGTGGGCAATTACCCAGCAACTCTGCACACACCCTGTCAGCTCTAATTACCCGGCAGAGGCAGCGCCAGAGCAGAGCAGCAAACTGTGTCATCCGCCCTACAGCTGCTCTCTGCCGAGGTGTGGGCGCTGCTGGCTCAGCCCCTGCAGCTGCTGGAGCACAGCACCATCCCTCAGTCCTGTGGGATCCCCACACTGCCATGGCAGAGCTGATGGAGCTCAGGAACAAAAGGTTCACGCTGCCAAATGTCCCCTCCAGCAATGGCAGCGTGGCCCCTGTGTCCCTTCCTTCTGAGGGTGTTCTGCAGGTCACAGGCTCCTGGTCCTGCCAGAGCTGCACCCTCCTGCCACCCTGAGAGCAGGGCAGCCCCAGAGCTGGCATTGTGCATGTCCCTGCATCCACAGGAAAATGCTCTGAGGGCTGGGGCACCTCAGGCTGAGGGGCTGGGTGAGCTTCAGGGCCCCTCCAGCCCAAACCAGCTGGGGACTCTGCAAGGCAAAGCTGCACCATGGGCAAACCCACACAAACCTTCTCTCCAAACCAGTCTCCTTTGCAGCCACTCCCAGAACATGAGGGACCTCAGGTTTGCCCAGCTTGCTGCACCCCACATCTCCATCTGCCTGGGCCCAGGGAGGGAGCTGGCTCGTCCCCTCAGCGGGTCTGGTCCTGATGCCAGACCCTCATATCCCTGCTCAGTGCCCAGCCTCTTGTGGATATTGGGAAAGGTTTGGAGGCAAGATGATAATCTGAGAGAATTCCAGGCAAAGAGTGCCGTTGTTTTGTTGCTGGGGGCTGGTAAATGAGCCCCCAATGCCATTTTGATTGGATTGAAGCTGGGGGTGTGAGGGCTGTGTACAGCTGCAGGGGAAAAGGACAGCTCAAATATTTTCTTTGTGCATTTTGTAAATAAAACTTTCTTTAAAAGTTGTTGTAAATTCCCCAAAAGAGGGAGAAAAAAGGGAAAAATAAAGGGAGAAAAGGAAAGGCTTGTAAAACATTTCATTTCCTGTAGAACGAATGCCTTGGCATGACCCAAATTCACTCCTCTCATTTCCATTTCTTGCAAGTTAAAATGCTTCTCTTTTGATTTGCCTCAGCCTGTATCTCCCCACTTCATGTTCTCCATTGGCATCTGGACCAAGAAATCCCCACATCCCTGCCCCAATCTCATCCCTCTGCTCCATCCCCTCCGCTCTCAGTGCCCAGCTCCCCCTGTGGCTGCCCAGAGCTGGGTGCAGGGGAAGCTGCCCCATGGTGAGCCCAGAAAAACCTTCCCTGGGGGGTCCCTGGAAAGCCAGTGGGGAATCTCTGTGCCCAGAGATGGGAATGAAGGGAAGCAGTTTCCAGAGCCCCATCAGAGAGGGGCAGCTTTCCTTCGTGGGAGGGGCAGCATGGTGGTGAGTGGTGGGTGATGGGGCAAGGGCCAGCAGGCTCCATTTCCTGTGATTTGGGCAGGACTGAGCCCAGATCCTTGGGTGGGAGCATTTCTATAAATGCAAATAAATAAAGGAAGTAAATGACAGTCGTTTTGGACGTTTTCCTGTATGGAAATGCGTTTCCTTGGTAATCACATCTCTAGTATTTCTGTTTATTTTTATACATCTGTTTTCAGTTAGCCCACAGAGCTCCGTGCTGCAGCACAGTGATATCCTCAGATGTCCCTCACCTTGACATGGCAGAGGGGACATGCATGCACGGACACCCACGTGTCACCCCCAGTGACCCCACTGCACCGGGCAGGGAGGTGCAACACCACGGGGCCACTGAACTGGGCTTTTGTGACCCTGCCCAGCTGTTTGTGGTGATCCATGGCTCTCAATGACACATTTTTAATTGTGCCTGTTCAGTTCCCTGCAGGCTTTTCAAACCCTGGGGCTGGAACAATCCCTCTGGACTGAAGATGACCAGGACACCCCGGAGAGTTCCTGCCCTGTGTGCCTTGGGCTGAGCAGGGTGAGGGCAGGACTCGGTGCCCTGGCTTCAAGCCCAGCTGTGTCAGGGTTTCTGAGCACCCAGGCTCTGGCTGTCCCTGCCCCATGGCCAGCACACTGCCCTACTTCTGGTGCCCCACTTCCCCAGCCCCTGGGCACCTCCCTGGGCTGCACAGGGAGGGTGGGACGGTGTGGGGTGGGTGGGATGGAGGCTTGCTGTGCCCATCCCCTCATTCCCAGAATTTTTTCAATGGTATTCCCAGCAACCTGGAAGCCACCTGACTGTTGAGCCCCTTACCTGGACCAACAGGTGGCTTTGTGGGGACCTGGAGCAGCAGGGTGGGGGATGAGGGCTTGTCCCACAGCACAGGGCTGACCTGGGGCACAGACACCAGCCTGAGACACCCCTGTGACCTGGGACAGCCAGTGGGACCAGCGTGTCTGTGCTGCCACAACAGGGTCCAAAGGGTTGGTGTGGCCTTGGTGTGACAGCACCCCACACCATGACCCCCAGAGCCTCCAGAATTTGGCCATCTCAGGTTTCCACCTGTAGCAGGTTTCCAGCTGAGCAGAAACTCTTCATGGTCCCCATGATGTCCCCTTGGTGTCACCCCTGTGGCAATGCTGGGACTCTGGAAGCACTGAGCTTTCCCTCATGGCCTCACTTTGTGCTTCCATCTCAGTCTGTGGGATGAGATGAGATCCAGTCTCTGGATGAGCCTGGGAGCCACAGCCTGGGCTCCTCTTGGAGCACTGCTGTTCCACTGGCACTGATGTTTTCTTTCCCTCCACGTGTTCTTGCAGCCCTCCTGACTCCAGCAACTCAGGTTTCCCAGCCCTTTCCCTCCCAAACATCACACAAAGTGAGGTGTGCCCTCAGGAGAGCCCTCAGGGGTGAGAACCTGTGCTGGCCTTCCTTGATGTCTTCCACCATTGAGCTGGGCAGGCTGTGACCCCCTGGGGCAATTGGGGGCACAGTGATGGCCATAAAGCACCAGGAGAGTGTCTCACAGAGGGTCAGGGCTCTGCTGCCTTCAGGCTGGCACCCCCAGCCAGGACTGGGTGAAGGACCCCCCAGCAGATGTGGTCCCTGCCCTCTCCCCAGCACACCCACCCTTCCCTAAGGGCTGCCTTTTTGGGGGGGATGAAGAAAAGTGTGAGGAACCACGTTGGGTCAGTGCCAAGAACCCAGGTTCATCTCTCTGACATTCTCCTGGGGACACCCCAGTTGTTGGTCAGAGATTTATGATGCCTCAAGACAAACTGAGAGCTGAAATGCAGCTCAGAGGCTGGCTGGCATCTCAGAGAATGACTGGTGAATAAACCTTTCTGGCTTTGCTCAGGATTTTGTACAGGATTCTCCCCTAATTTAAGCTAAAAAAGAGCATCCTTAAAACCATCAGTAGCTCACGTGCCTGCTGTCACTCCGTGCTCTGTCTCCTGACAGTCACAGCACGGCAGAGAGGAATTTGCTTTGTGCACATCCCACCCCCGGCACAGGATCCGCATCCAGACAAACGAGGCACCACCTCTGGGGGATGAAAAACCCGGGCAGCATGTGCCAAGGGAAGTGGCACAGCACCTGAGAGAAGTCACTGCTGTGAGCACCATCCCACCCAGCACACGCTGGAACCCAAAGAAACAACAGCGTTTTCTCATTCACCTAAAATTATCCACCCACTGGAGCAGGTACCATATCCTGGTGACAAACAGGAGCTGCTGTTGGAGCACATGTTCTCCTGCAAACCCAGCCTGCAGCTCAGCATCATCTGCGTGGCTCTGCTGTCCTCTGTGTGGCAACCAGCTGGAAATGGCCAGGTCCAGGTGGGATGTGAGCTCTGACACTGCCTGCACACACACTCACGGTGCTTCCATCGTGTTCTGCTTTTCCATTAACCCTCCAGGCCAGGGTTTATTGTTTGTGCCTTTTGCTGTGCCCCAGCCCTTGGGCCCGGTGTGTCAGACACGGCACAAGCCCTCGGTGCTGCCTCTGAGAGCTGGCAGACTCATAACCATTTTTGGATAGAAAAATATAACACTGCAAGGAAAAAAAAAAATAAAAACCTTGGATTGCATGTAAAGAAATAAAGCAAAATGCTATTCCCCCACTCCTGCTGTCTGTGCTTAGCCTTCCAAGAAGTTCCTGTCCTCATCTGTTCGGGTATCATTTTACAGCTCGATGACAAACACAGAACTTGCCAGTTTAAACATATAGGGCTTGGTTTTGCTCTCTGGTACTCACACACATTTACCTTCCCCTCACAGGGTGGGTGGGAGAGCACTGTCAGTCCCTGCCCCCTCCCAGCCCCTGGGGAGAGGCACAGGGGCGTGTTGGGGTGTTGTCCCTGAGTCCTTTCTGTGTGCCTCCCCCAGCTCTGGTGTCCTCCCCTCCCCTGCACCAGAGCTGGGGGATCCACACGTGCTCACACTCTGCTCTCTCCCACCCACGCTGTTCCTGTCCACGGGGCTCCTCATCTCCTGCTCCCCATCCCTGGGCTGGGTTTAGGGGACCCTCGGGGAGGCAGGACCCCAGCAATGCCCAGTCCCCTTTCAGCCTCACAGACAGAGAAACCAACCCAAACCCTTGTGGTGAATAAATCACATTAAATGACGCAGTAGCCATGAAAAGGCACTGGATGCACGCACAGCCGGCCGGGCTGATGCCATCCAGGCTGCATTTTGCAGCACCCAGCACTGCCCCAGCCCTGGGATGCTCTGTCCAGTGGATGGGGGGCTGCAGCACCCACATTCCCCCACTCCCCCCAGCTGCTGTCTGCTGCCCCAGGCTTGGGGTAACTCAGCACCTGCTGGCCCATGGGAGGATGCAGCGGGCAGGACCTGCACCCTGGGGTGCCAGGAGCTCTGCCTGGACCCCTGGTGCTACCCCACAGCCCCATCTCTGGGGTCTGGAGAGGAGCAGGAGCAGTCAGGGCACAGCAAAGCCCATCTAATCCCAGGGATCCCGCAGCAGGATCCCTGCCCGTGGATGTATCAGCCCTCACGGACTGCAGGGCGTCATTCCGAGATAAGGGGCCTTAAGCTGCGGCTGATTTACGCTCCCTCCCTCCTTTTCCTGCCTCTTTTTTCCAGAAGCTGAAATGCTGAGCTGCCTAAACTTTCCTCCAGTGTGTCAGACAGGGAGCTGAGCAGGACGGGCCCAACAGTGTTTGCTGCAGGGTGACTCCACGCCCAGCCGTGCTGGAGGTGCCCTGCTCCTGGTGTCCCCGCCCTGGTCCCGGTGTCCCCGTGGGACCCAGCACAGCCTCAGGGCACTGGACAACACGAACAGCCCAGATCTTCTGCCAAAACCCCAGCAAGCTCATTTTTTCCCATTAATTTAAATTTCAGTGCCCAGTACAAGCCTGCTGTGTCACATTTGCATCACCACAGTCATAGCACTGACAAGTAGATGATTTCAGTACATTTGTACTTAAAAAAGAAAAAGAGTAATGAATAATCCCAGGTCTAATGACAGGGCAGGGAGAGCTGTGGGGTGGCAGCGAGGCCCTGGCTCTTTTAGAGGGGCTGTGCCTGTTTTTCTGCTCTGACTGCAGAACCAGGAGCTGTGCTGGCAGGATCCATGTGATCCATGAGCACTGGGCCATGGATCCCTGCCCTGGCACAGCCCCACAGGCTGCACAAGGATGCTCCTGGATAGCAAGGGCAGCAGTAGTTAGAGGAGGGAGCGTGTCCCTTTGCTCATCTATCTTGCTCTTCAGTGCCAGAAGAAAGTCAGACTTCCTCAGATCCTCCCGTGAGTCACTTCATAGGGAAGGAATGAGCCGGCCCCCACAGGGTTCATGAGCCAGCCCTCACAGGGTTCAGGGTGAGGGTTTTGCTGAGAACTGGGGGCTCAGAGAGCCATTTGGGGACACATTCATTGCCATGCTTCAAGTGGAGCTACACAAAGGCCCTCCTATTTCCCTTCCCTCCTCAGCTGGACAGGAGCTGGCTGGATATCCTGCACATTCCTGGCTTTCTGCAGCGGGGGTGGCCATGGGTCTGGAGTGATCCTCGCAGGGTCACCTCGATGCCCACTCAGTGCCACAGCTCTCCTCGGGGCAGCGTGGGCAGGGCACGGGGTGTACCCAGCAGCAGAGCCAGCACAGCCAGCTGTGTCCCCAGCGCTGGTGGCCAGCAGGAACCCTGGAGCACCGTCCTGCAGGTTTTGCTGGGGAGCCAGAGGAGCCCAGCCCTGCGACAGGCAGCACTCCAGGTTCCCAGCCTGCTGCAGCAGCCAAGCACTCGGATCGCTGGCACTGCGCTCTCTCCTTGAATTACTCATCTTTTCCATTACGAGGCCTCCCGTACTCCAGCAATCCATCTGTTTGGTGGTGCAATTTCAGGATCATGCCTTTTGTCAGTGATGTTAATTTTGGCAGGCAGCAGCAGACGCGGCGCTGAAGCTCCCTGCTGAGGCCTCGCTGCCTTTTCCTGGGCATCTGGCAACGAGCTCGGAGGTGCCGGTGGCGGTGGCAGCTCCTCCCTGGCGTGGCCGGGGCTCTGTGCTGGTGCTGGCTCCCGGGAGCCCAGAGGGGCCTGGCAGTGTCTGTGCTCACACACACACACGAGAGGAGCCTTGGTGCCCTGCACACATCGAGGAACTGCTGTCAAACCGCTCCCGTTGGGCTCTCCAGCTGCAGCCCTTTGATGACCTGCCAGATCTTCTCCCGTCTCCCCGGGATTTGCATGCCTCGTGCCCAGCTTGGTGATGCTGGGAGCCCAGGGACCAGCTGCAGGCTCCTGGGGGACTGAGCTGTACTGCCCCTGCCCCTGCTCAGCACCGTGCACAGCCAGACCCCACAGATGTGTGGCTGCACCTGAACCATCCTCGGGAGCTTTGTGAGCATCACATTAGCTGCTTCCTCCCCCTGGTTTTCCTCATCCACTCTGGGGTTCTCTGTCCCTTCAGCTCTTGCATTTCATTTCCCCCAGTGCAGCCTGTCCACAGGACCCACAGGCAGACTGGGAAACGGCCTGGGACACCCTGAGGGTGAGGTCAGGGAGCAGCATGGAGAGAGGCTGGGAAGCTCTGGAGAACCACACCACACACTGAGACCATGGCACAAAGATGATGGCTCATCAGGGACCACGGGGACACCTGAGCACAGCAAGCTTGGCTTGGAGGAGAGGTTGGCACCTGGAGTGGAGATGTCCACTCCTGTCTCGTTGGTGCCCCTCACCAGGACACAGGTGCTTTTCCCTGGCAAGGCCTACAGCTTTAAACCTGACCCCTCGATCAAGAGCTTTGGTAGGCTTGCACCCAAAGTTATCATAGGCTTGCACCCAAATTTATCATAGGCTTGCACCCAAAATGATGCTCCTGTGAGGCTCATAACTGAACTCAGAAATCTGAACTCAGCAGGGAAGCTGCTCTGGAGCATCCCCCTGTGGGGCTGGGCCACGGGCCCGGGGTGTCCCCAGGATGCTGCTCTGTAGCACCAGTTTAGTGACTCACGAGGTGTCCTGGCCTGCACTCGGCATCCACCTGCCCAGGGCCTCCCTGGGGAAGGTCTTTGTGCTTGTGTCACCACAAAGAAATGCTTGTCCTGGTCATCACAAAAGCTGACAAATGTGGAAAACCCTTTTTCATGCCATCTGAAGCCCTCCTAAAGATCAACTATTCCAACCTCTGTCCAAATCCCCCTGTGCCCACTAAACCATACCACAAAGTGCTACCTCCACTTGTTTTTTGAACACTTCCAGAGCTGGTGTCTCCACCACTGCCCTGGTGATGTGCCAGTGCAGTGCTGAGCCTGGGCTGAGCCCGTCTGCAGCAGGGCTCTTCCCTCCTGTGTGCATGCAGTACCTCCAGCACGGTGCCACCAGGGCTCAGCCTGTCCTCTCCAGTGATGCCAACACTCCAACACCCCTGGCCATGGCTGCTGGCTGTAAGGCTGCCCTCATCTCCTCCTGCACTGTCTGGCTTCCCTGCCTCGCTGCCCATCAGGGCCTGGCTGTCCCACAGGGCCTGCACAGCCCAGCCCCCCAGGGTGGCTGCAGACACCCCCAGAGGGGCTGGCCTGGAGCAGAGGACCCGTGCTGGGGATGGGGGCCAGAAAGCCAGGAGTGCCCTGCGTGGGCACCCACAAAGGGCCCACGTGTGTCTGAGGCCTGTGTGGGGTGTGTGGGGCACACCAGGTTCCCAATTCCCACGTGCACTGGGAGCCGGCAGGTACCCGGCTGCTGCAGTGTCACCGTGCGTGTGACAATGTGACAATGTGACAATGTGACAATGTGCCTGCGTGGCTCGTGTCCTTGCGTGTGTCCCGGGGTGCCCAGCCCCGCTGTGGGCACGGCGTGGGCGTCTGCCTGTGGGTAAGGTACTGCATAAAAGGGGAAATGGCTGGAAAAGCTCTCCCCACTCCCATTTTAATCAGAGAAATGAAGCAGCTGTTGGAGTGAATAGACCCTGCACTAAAGCAGACGTCTTAATATCTTTTGCAGAGGAGGTGCATTGTGATTCATTCTGTGCATCTCTATTACTCAGCTTTTGATAGGGGCTTACTTGTCTCAAGTGCTTTTCATTATTGCCCTAATGCTATCTATTAACATACTGGATGGAGGCTCTTTTCTCATCTGGAGCATGCATCACTGTGCTTTTAAAGATTATGGGGCTTGCAAATACATAACACTTTACTGCCTCCCTGACATAATTCACCGGGAAAAGAAATACATGTAAATAGATAGGTAAATAGATAAGCGAGTCAGAGGGCTGGGGGAGACAGGGAGGCAGACAGACAGACAGAGCCCAGCACAGGGCTTGGCACACAACTGGTTCCTTTGTAATAAACGAGAGAAGAGCTGATCTCGGGGTTTATTTAAAAATTCTTGGCCAGTGTTTTGATGTCACTTGGAAAATCCTTGTTTCCTAGCTCCCAGCCCCAGAGCTCCTGGCTGCAGGGTGGGGGCTGTGATGGGAACAGGGGAGATGGGGAAGGAGAGAGGGCAGCGATGGAGAGAGGAGCACATCGTGATGTGATCTGTGGGTGGAGACCCCGGAGAGCCACAGGTGACCGCCCCCACAGGTGGGGCAGAGCCGCGGGCTGCCCTGACCCAGAGCTCCCCGGCAGCCTCAGCAGCAGCAGCTCATCTCCGCTGGGTCAATTGACTGCTTTAAAGACCAGTGAGGCATTTAACCACTCGGATGGGACTGATGCAGGCAGAGCTCATCAGGGGAAGATTACAGGTGTGGTTTTCTGGGTCAGGGTTATTACACACTTATCAATCATGGCTCTATTGCATGGCAGCTGATGCTGCATTTCCTGACAAGCACGATACCCACACAGACCCGGGGAGATGCAGAGCTGGGACCATGCACTGGGATTTCTCCCTCTCTCTTTTTTAATTTTGCAAATGGCCATACCTCAAAAAGAAAACTTTCTGCAATAAAGGAATAAATGGGAATTATAATTTAACAGCAGCACAAGTGCTTCATTCCTCAGCTCAGGATGACTTTTTTCCTTCAGATTCTGTTGAACTGTGGTAAGCAATGCAATGGCACAAAAGCAAAATTAAACAGCCAGAGCTTGGCAGGACTGCAGGGTTCAGCTCAGACTGTGCATTTGCTTTCCTTCTTGATTTCTCATTTTTTGGAAACCCATTTCTCTGCCCTGTGCCCGTGTTACAGACACCTCCAGGCCTGCAGAGAGCACAGATCCCACCTGCCTGGATTGTTCCCCCAAACCTGGGGGGCTGACTGGCAGGTGATGGTCACAGTGACCTCCCCCAGCACATTGTCACCAGGACAGGGCACATTGCTCTGCATCCCAGCAGTGCTGGCATGTTTAGGGTAGGATACCCTGGGGCACACTATTCCTGTGCCATGGGTGGGGCATCCTGGGGACAGCTCAGCCCCTGCCCCCCTCACAGCTGGCTTGCCCAGCAGCAGCAGGGCTACCAGTTCAAACAGCAGCTCAGCCACCGGGGAGCTGAGCAGCAAGGGGCCAAAGGCAGGTGTGGCCAGAGGGATCCACAGCAGCCTGCAGCTCAGGATCCATGGCAGCCTCCAGTCCAGGGTCTGTGGTGCCCCACAGAGCCAGGGGGATGAGCAGGACCCACGGAGGTGCAGGTGGGAGGTGCCAGGAGGACATGTGCCCCCCCAGAGCAGGGATGCAGCTTTGGGAAGTGCTTATCCCTGCTCAGCATCGGGGCTTGGGCTGTCCCCTGCTGTCACACCAAACCAAGGCAGAGAAGCACAGTGGGGTTTGGGTTGGAAGGGACCTTCAAGCCCATCCAGGACACCTCCCACTGTCCCAGGCTGCTCCAAGCCCTGTCCAACCTGGCCTGGGACACTTCCAGGGATTCAGGGGCAGCCACAGCTGCTCTGGGCAGCCTGTGCCAGGGCTCCACCATCCTCACAGGGAAGGATTTTTCCTGATATCTCATCTAACCCTGGCCTCTTTCTGTTCCCTGGGTTTATCATCCTCTGGGCTAAACAAACTGGGGGCATGGAGGGACACAGCCCTGGCACTAAGGCACGAGGTGGGGATGAAGGATGTGTGTCCTGAGCTCACACAGGTCCCACTCTGGTCACCAGGTTCCCAATTCCTGTGTGGCTCAGGCAGGGCTTAGACAGAGCCAGCCTGTGCCACCACCATCCCCTGCTCTGCAGCATCATGGCTTTTGCCTCCTGCCAGCCTCAGGGCTGCCAGAACCCCCTCAGGAAGCCATGTCAGCACCCCCAAAGGTGTGTTTCCCTGGGTTCTCCGAGGTGTGAACACAGCTTTGCTCTCTCTGATAAATAACCCACAGGATACATCACAACCTCTTACAAACTGAGACCGATGCTGGCTCCCAGCTATGATTAATCATATAAACTTGCCTAATTTTATTCTATCAGCCATCTTGTTGCTACATGCCAGATGCTTGCCCTAAATGAATAGTGTTGGAACAGCCAAGCATCAAGTTAACAGAATACCAGCAAACATTCCCGACAGCATGAGCAGTCTATAAAACCTGGCACTAAACTGTATTAGAGGAAGAGATAAGCTCTCAGAGAGGAGCTGGGAAGACTGTAGGCTTGTTTTTTTTCCAAATGGCTCCATGCAGCATGTGGTGCAGGTGTCGTAGGAGAAATCCATCCAGCTATGGAAGTATCTCTCTATCTGAAGCTGGCTATGCTATGAATCTTCTAATGGGATTAAGGCTTAATGCCCTAAATAGAATATGAAATAGTGCTTCCTCTCGCAGAGCTGCCAGCTGTCTTGCAAACAGGGCACAGAAACTTCCACTTTTTGCAGATCAAATCAGTCACTCTCTGAATTGATGGCAAGAGCCTCATCAACAAGATATAATGTTTTAATGATGTTGTGACATGACCTGACACGCAGTGTCATTTGATGGATTCTCTCGTGTCACAGAATATTTCTGACACAGAAAAATGTAACCTCTTTCCCCTTCCAAAAAAAAA
>VZRH01014900.1:294-46720 GCA_013397555.1 Urocynchramus pylzowi | reverse complement strand
AAAAAAAAAAAGGAGAAGAAAGGAAGGGGATGAAAAAAAATGTTCATTTCTCCAGTGCTCAGATCTCTGCTGGCTCATGGTGCTCAACAGTGCCCCAGCTCAGCCCTGCAATTGCCTCGTGCTGGAGGAGATGAATTTCCACCGTGCATTTCTGTGGCTGCCTTTCACCTCTGCACGGCACGTTATCACCTGCTAATAACATGGAACAAATAGCACGGCATTAATAACCAGCAGAAACCATTTCACCCCTATTTTCAGCTGTGAATCCTCTTCAAGTCACTTTGGACATTTTGAATTGTTTTTTCTCTGCCATGATTCCCTGTCAGGCTCCCTGAATGCTCCCAGGTCTGTGTCTGCTTCTCCCCTAAATCAGTGCAAGGCCTCAGCATCAGGAGTTTGGACAGGATGGGAGACCAGAGAATCAGAGAATCCCAGAATGGTTTGGGTTGGAAAATCCCTAAAACTCATCCAGTTCCACCCCCTGCCATGGGCAGGGGCACAAGATGCAGCTCTCCTTATCCAGGAGCAGCACCAGCAAGGTCTTCTGGGCTATCTGCTTCTTGTGTGCCCCAAAAGGGAGTGGGGAACCCACCCAGCAGCCAGGTGGATAAAGAGAGCAGGGATCAGGGAGGGTGCTGAGCTGGCAGAGATTCCTGCACGCCCTCGGTGTTAGGGCTGGGTGCACTGAAGGTGCTCCCTGGCAGGAGCAGAGATGCTGATGGACACCTGGGAATGCCAACATCCGTGCTGGGAGGAGCAGAGTGGAGCTGCCAGCATGGAGGAGCGGGGCAGGCAGTACAGAAAAGTCACAGTGTGTGGAACAGAGACCCCTGGCTCCCCTTTGGTGACCCCAGCCTGGCAGCAGCTTCCCTCAGGCTGCTTGGTGCCTGGGGCTGGGCAGAACTGGGCCCTGGTGCCCAGAGGAGAAGCACATTCCTGCCTGTGTCCATCCCCAGGGACTGGAGGGGACATGGGGCTGGTGGTGCCTCAGCAGCACAGCCAATGCCCCCCCGAGACCCCTGCAGGAATCATGTTGGCTTGTGGATCCTCTGGGGGGGAGGGGGTGGTGGTGGGGTGCTCAGGGGTGCCCTGACCTGTCAGCCAAAACTCTGCTGTGTATTTGAGCCTCAGAGTTCGGTGGGACCCCTGTGCTGTGTGACAGCAGGGACACGGGGGCTGCAGGGACACCCCTGTCACAGCCAGACCCTGAGGGGGTGAATTTGGGGAGAGGGAATTGCACACTCCCCTGTACCCCAGCTGACCCCAGCTCAGGGTCCAGCTGGACCCCCAGGGCAGCTGCTGCAGCCCCAGGAGCTGGGGGAGGGATTTCAGCACCTGATGCCCGGGGAAGCAGCGTGGATTTGCAAGGGGGATGAGGTGGCAGGGGACATGTGTCCCCAGGGCCATGTGGGTGGGTGTCCTGCACCCATCCCTGCTCCCCCAGCAGGCTCTGGGATGCCCCTCTGCCCTCCCTCCCCAGTCCCCAGAGCTGGTGATTGCAGTTTGGGCAGTAAATCTGAACCATCCAATCCTGTTAAATTATTTTCCAAATGACGTGATTTCCCTGGTGCACATAAATGATCAATTTCATGTTTTATTCCTAGCGCTATTTTAGTAAGGGAAAAAAAAAAATCTCATTAAACTATCTTGATTAGAGAAAAGGGGCTTGTCATCACGGGGTGGACAAATGGTGTGAGGGCACTCAGCTATTTTCCCAAACACACTGACACCTGCAGAAGAGGCCTTCAAAGACCTGAAGGTTATTTGCCCATATTACAAACGAGGTGAAGGTTAAAAAAGGTGATTAAAAGCATCTGGAAACCCAAATGTGACAGAGTCTTGCAGTAACCTCCAAGCAGGTTGATTTATGGCAGGCTGGTCCCACCCGTAACAAGATTATAGCTTCTCCCCATCAGCCATTGTGATAAATACCAATTACCTACTTGAGGATTGCCATTCAAATTTGCCTAAGTAAGGAGCAGAATCATACATCTATGTTGATTACATATCAATGATGCCGTGGAAGCCTTTGCAACTTTTAGATCTGCTTAAGATATGCCGCCCTGATTTAGACAGCGATTTGCATACAATTTACCCATAAAGCTTTACTTTGAAAAGTATAATTACTTTTTTAATATTCTTCCTTCTGATTTGAATGTTAGAGAGGCCATATAATGAATTACTGCACTAATGAAGACAAACATGCTCTCGGGGTGTACAATGGGAGCATTGTTAAATAAACTTCCTGCATGCAACACATTTGTTGTGGTTAATCTTTAAATGGAGGCTCCGATTAATACCAGCACTTTTCTTCCCATAATTATTTTCTGAGGGATGGAAATCCCTGCTCCAACGGTTCCAGCAGGTGCTGCAGGGAGGCAGGAGGGCTCTGGCACACAGTGACCAGCAGGCTCTGAGAGAAGGAGCCCCCAGGTCCTGCCCAGAGCCTGCCAGGCTTGCCCTGGGGATCGGGGGTGGCTTCCACCACACAGAATGGGGACAGCACGAGGGACACCTGCACAGGAGCTCGTCATCAGCACAGCCCTGCTGCTCTGTCACCTTCAATGAAGAGCAGCAGCTCGTCCTCCCTTGCTTTTCTTCTCCCTCACCCAAAAGCCTCTGTTCACATCCAGCATTCCTGGGATTTCAGGTGCTGAAACGTTCCAGGATGGGCAGAGGGAGTCTTTGAAGACAAAGTAGCCAGCTTTGGACAAAAATAGAGAGTTAGTTACTGTCTTTGCATTTCGGTCAGACAGAACAATCCTCCTAGGCCTGAGATCCAGGGACACCCTACAGCCTTAGGCCCCAAAAAGTACAAACAGAAGTGAATTGGGGGGAGCAAACTGGGGGTAAATGACTTCATTACCTGAAGCTGTAATTGGAGGATTAACCCCTAATATGTAAATGGAACAAACTTATAAATGTCTGATAAACTTGTGACCATTGTCCATCTTGGGTGCAGCCTCTGGGAGGCTTTGGCTGCCCGAGGTGTATCTGTTGAAGGCCTTTAATAAATGCCCACTTTACTCTTTTTACTCTGTTCTAGGTACCCAGGCACCAGTGCCACCTGTCCCTGCCCATCCCGGGAGGTGACACCCACATTCCCACCTCCAGAGCCGCCCCTGGGCCCTCCCATCCTGCCAGCCCTGGCCCAGCCTCCAGCCCAGCTCCAGCCCTGCCCTGCTTTGCATCTGAGGCCATTAAAAGCTCTTTTGTTGGCACGGGCCCAGCGAGGGAAGCGATCCAGCTCCATGTGACAGCCTCATTATTCACCACTCTGCCAATCTTTATGTCACTGACAAATTCCATCCGGAGAGATTTGGTATTGACTGCCAACTTATTGATGGGCTGGTGAGCAGCATCTGGCCCAAGGCTGACACCCCCCAGTGCTCAGATGGCGTGGCCAGCCTGGGATTGTTTCTTGGCTCGCAGTGCTGCTGATCTCCTCACTGACCTTCAGGATGTCACTGAGCTCCGTGTCTGCAAAGGTGTGTAACCACACCAAGCTGCACAGGAGTGACAGTGAGTGCTGAGCTTCTGGTGCAGTGTGTGTTCTGGGAGGGAGCTGCAGCAGAGTCCGCTGGGAAGCACTGGGCCTTCCACAGGAGCAGCTTAAGAGACGTCAAATCTCATTTTTCTTCTCCCAGATGAGGCGCAGACCTCTCAGAACACAAGCTTCTGTCCTTGAGAGGGAGAAAGGACGGGAACCTTGAGGTTCTTGCCTCAAGGGAGCTCCCAGGAGAGCCCCAGAAGGGGGGCGAGGTGGGCAGTGCACTGGCCATGGGGACCTGCAGCATCACCCACTGGGGTGGAGGGTCACCGGGGGACACTGGCACTGGGTGAGCACCAGCAGTGGCTCCCAGCCAGCTCTGCACAGTGGCAGAGCATTCCCTGAGCCCAGGGCCCCTGAGATGT
Source organism: Urocynchramus pylzowi (assembly GCA_013397555.1). Classification (NCBI taxonomy): domain Eukaryota; kingdom Metazoa; phylum Chordata; class Aves; order Passeriformes; family Fringillidae; genus Urocynchramus; species Urocynchramus pylzowi. Next base: position 42,805 of record VZRH01014900.1, on the reverse strand, counting down.
CACCTTTCCCCAGCCCAGCTCAGCCTGTCCACTGCGTGGGGTCCTTCCCAGCCTCAGGAGGCTCCCTGAGGGGTTCCCTGCCCACTGCAGAGCCACGCTGACCCTCACCCTGGTCACTACCTGCTCTGTCATGTGCTCCAGCACGACTGGTGCAGTGCCTAGGTCCCCAGCAGCAGCTCCCAGTGCCCTCTGCCTGTCCTGGGCAGCGTCCTGGGCAGGGCCAGGGGTCAGGCTGGGAGTGGGGGTCCCTGGCATGGCAGCTCCTGCCTGCACGGGCTGGTTTATGAGGGGTGGGAGAGCAGCGGGGTTGCAGGGCCCTTCCCACTCCTGTCAGGGCAGAGGAGGGGCAGGGGAGGAGCAGGTCAGATAATGACCTTGCCCAGCTTGTTAACCTCCAGCTCTCCCTGTAACATACTTGACTCTTTTTTAATTAAAGTCGGGTGTTGTTTAACAATTAACAGGTCTGAAGGAAGTGCTTTCCAGCACGGACCTACCGGGAGCTGCAGGAACCTTCCAGGGCTCGTTGAAGCGAGAGCTGCCCTTGAGAAGGAGAACCAGGTCATGCCACCCCCTGCACTCCCTGCCAGCTCCTCCTGCATCACCAGGGTTGTGGGCACCTGGTTGGAGAGGCTGGAGTTGTGTTGGAGTTCTGGATGCTGAGAATTTGAGACTTTCTGTGCTGACAGAGTCTGACTCCCAGGAAAGCACTGTGTTTGACTTGAGGCCATGGAAAAGGCTTCCAGAATTGATTGATAGCACTGGGATCGTGGGGGTGTGGTTGGTTAGAAGTGTGGAATGTCACAGGATGGGAAACTTAGAGTTTGGGGTTTTAGAATATGTAATATACATGAAGCAAGATGGAGATTTTAGGGCAGAGGCAAGTTGTTGTTCTTCACCTTCTTCTTCCTTCTTCTTCAAGGGTTTGGGTGGTAATTGTGTAATTGGACAGAAAAGTCTGCACTGCAGAATTCCAGGGATTAGTTGGAGGGCAGCAGGAAACACAGCAAGCTCCATGAAATGTCCCTGCTGCTCATGCCTCTGTTGGACCACAAGGATCTGCTGAGAATGAAGCAGTTCTGGGCTGCCAGAGAGGGACACAGTGAGATGGAGATGGCTGCAGCCTTCTCTCCAGGAAGCTGAAACCACTCCAGCAGGAGAAAGGCCCAAATATTTTGTGGTGTGGGGAGGGAGCAGCTGAGCACACAGGCCTGGCAGCACTGCAAACCATCCCCACCAGGGTGAAATCCCAACCAGTGAAGTGGGGATCCCAGCAGCCACAGGAGCTGCCCCTGGCTGAGGGGTCACACCTGGTGCTCCCGTGGTCACTCCTGGCCCTGTGCTCACTGCTCCTGAGCAAAGATCCTGGAGATCTGCAGCCCCCTGGCTGCCCCAGTGGCCTGGTGGTGGATGTGACACCTCCAGCAGTTTGTGTCACTGTGTCACCCCCTGGGCTGCTCATGACAGGACAGCCCTGGGCTGTGCCTGACCAAGCACAGGGTGTCTGCACTTTGAACCCCTCTGGGGCCTGCAGAGCCCGTGACCCCTGAGCCTGTTGGCATCTGCCCCAGAGTCACTGTCATCTTGGGGACAGCTGAATGACGTGACACAACTCCAATCTCAGAAGGCAAATGTGAAGTTTATTGGACTTGCTATTCTTTTATAGAGTGTTCAAGAAGCTGGAGCTGATCGCTCCTCAATCAACACCCCTCACACCATTGGCTATTTAGGAATCACACCCTTCTTGTAAACATCTTACAAGTTCAGAACACCAGCTGCAAAGATTAAAGATTATTTTAATTCTTTCTCTGAGCTTTCTCAAAACTCCCCAGAACAATGCCTGGGAAAGTTTATCTGACTTCCTCTCTGACCAGCCTGTCAGGGGTGATGGGTTCAGGTGGCATCTGCATCACTGGGCTGAGGGACGCTGCTGGGGAGCTGGGAGGCTGACCCTGGTGGAGATGCCCATGGACAGGTACCACCCTCAGCCAGGCAGATCCCTCCTGCAGACCCTGTGGGCTGTTCCCAGCTGAGCAGGGAGATATCCCAGTGCCCAGGGGTCTGCAGGAGCCACCTTGGCTGGTATGTCTGTAAGAGGGCTGGGGAAGGCTGGCTCTCTGCTTAGAGGGCCTCTGGCTACTGCAGGGCAGAGATGTGCATGACAATGCTCCAACAGGCCTCCTGCCTTGCTGGCCAGCAGCAGGACAGCCCCAGGACTGGGGTGTCTGTGGTTTGTGACACGCCACGTGCACAGGGATGGCGAGGGAGCAGCCCCGTGAGGGTTAACCTGGGAATCAGCCAGGCAGCTGCCAAGGCACTATAGATTTTGGAGCAGTAACTCTTCAGCTGGAGAGTGAAAAGAGGACAGCTAATGAGGCTCATGAGATCTGTTAATACTTAACCCAATGCAACACCTACCAGCCCTGCCAATAAATCAGCGGTGAGCACCACACCTCGCTCTGTGTGCCAGCACAGCCCCAGCCTCCATGGGGGATCCCTCCCTCTCACCACCGTGGGGCCTGAGCTCCCCTCTCCCACTCCCATGCCACAGCAGGGGAGGGAAGACCATGTTCAAACCCCTGTGGTTGGGACAAAGCACTTTGGAGATGTCTGGAGGCCGACCAGAGCCTCCATCCCAGAGGGAACAGGGTGAAGGTTCAGCCTCATGGTCTGAGGGTGGGGGGCATGGGGGAGAGCAGCTTGGAATTCAGGTTTTTAGAGCCTCTCTTAGGAAAATCCAGCCTTGGTTTAGTCACTCTCTGCTGCAGAGGAGAGGTGGCTGCCTGCAGCCCTGCACAGCCAGGGCTTGATCTCCAGCCCTTGCTCTGATTCCTGAGATGCTCAGAGATGTCTGTGCTCCTGCACAGCACCAGGATTTGTTTCTCATGAAGAAGCCATGACCAAAGAACAGTGGCAAGGCCAACTCAGTGGGACCCCATTAGAAAAGCATGGTTAAAGAGGTGCCATGTGCTGTGAGAAATGCTGGGTGCTCCTCCCTGGCAGGTGTGAGACATTTCAGTGCAAAGTTACCCTGTCCAAACTTTTCTGCTGTCCCTCAGCAGCAGAACACAAATTGGACTTGTTGAACCACATTGGAGAGCCTTCAGTGGTAAAAGGAGGACATTCATCTACAATCCTGTCATGGATTTCTGACATTTCTGACCTCATGATCTGGTGGTAGAGCTCAGGAGAGATCCATCTTTATTTCCTGGTACTGCTGCCAGCACAGACATCACAAGTCCCAGGAAATGCCAGAGCTCCAAACATACCTGTGCTGGGAGAGGATGGCACAGCTGGGTTCCTGGTCAGAAGATGGGGAGGGCTCCCTGCTTAGGGCCTGGCTGTGTCTGCCCTTCTCATGTGTCTGCAGCAGGCATCTCTGTTCATTTTCTTGCTCATGGAACAAATTTGGATCAGGTAGTGGCACCCAAAATACTCACAGGCTCTGGGATCTGGTCTGGACACATTCAGGTATCAGAGGTGTCCCCAGTGGGGCTCTCTGAAATCTGCTGTGGCCAGAGATGAGTGAAACATTACAACATTAGATCAGCAAAAATGATATTAAATTCCTGTCTTTTAAAAGAAAAGTAGTGGTTTGGAATGACCTCAGTTTTAATGACCTAAAAATTTCCATTGGTTTCATTTCCTCCTTCATCAAAAAGGAAAAAGATAAGACTGGAAAGGAGAGAAGAAAATTTTTTAAAAAATGGAAGAGACAAAGCCCCAGGTCTGAAAACTGCTGGATTTTTGGAGGAGCATGAGGACACCTGGAATAAACTAGAAGAAAATATTTCAGATAGAAATCTATAATTGGCCTATTTCTGCTGGTCCTGGTAATGTCCCTGAAGGGTTTGTCACACCCCAGGGCATGGGGGATGTGATGAGATCCAGGGCACGGGGCTCCAGATGGACCCTGTGGGCAGCACCCGCCCTTGCTGCCAGCTGGTGTTGGGATTTCACTGGGATCCTTCTACCCACTGGATGGTTCATCCCTGTGTGTGAGCTCGAGCCAACACACAGGGAGGAATTATTGAGCTGAGCCCCCAAAATCATGGATGCTGCCCTGCTGTCCTCAGCACCTCTAAAAATCCAGAGGGGAAGCTCCAGGAGAGAATTGCATTTTTGCTCGACGTGCCAATCCCCACCATTCCATGGAATCTGGGTCCCATTCCTCTAACAAGAGGCAGCTTTTCTCAGTGAAGTCCAGCAGGTCTGGGCTGACCTTGGGCCAAAGATGCCAAGGAGAGTTTTGTGGGTTTCCCTGGGGCTTCTGTGCCCTGCCTTTGAGAACAGAGGTGCCACGTGGTGGGGTGTACCTGTGCTGCCAATGGTCCTGTCTGGCCAAGGTGGGACAGCAGGGCTGGCCTCAGGTAGTGCACACATCTGGGCATGGGGTGGAGCAGCTCCAGTGCCCTGAGGTGAATTTTCATTGGGTCATTAAGGTTGGAAAAGACCTTTAAGTTCAACCCAGCACCAACACCACGGTCACCGCCAAAACGTGTTTTGAAGCAGAGTTTTGAATTCCTTTCACTCAGTGGATTTGCATGATCTTCTGTGCTTGGTCTTTGCTGGCCTTGGGAGATGTTTTGCAGAGAGAATTTTCTTCAAAATGATGACATTTTCTTTTGGTGTGTTCTCATGACACGAACCCCAAACATCTCTGTCTGTTGTTCCATTTTGTCAGCCTCTGCAGGAGCAGATGGGATGGGGAGCTGGAGCAGCTCCCCAGTAGGCACTATTTCACATCCATCCAGTGTTTTTCCCTTATCAGGACTGTTGGATGCTGCCTCTCAGGTGCTCTGGACCTGTTGGCTGCTGGCTTCCAGGTAAGGGAAAATGCATATTGGCCTTGCCCAGAATTGTAAGTCAAGCTCAAAAACACAATTGATGGAGCACATCCTGCCTTCTTGGGCTGCTTTTATCCATCGTGGTTACCCAGAGCAGCTGTGGCTGCCCTTGGATCCCTGGCAGTGCCCAAGGCCAGGCTGGACACTGGGGCTGGGAGCACCTGGGACAGTGGGAGGGGTCCCTGCCATCAATGGGGTGGCACTGGGTGGGATTTAAGGTCCAATCCAAGCCATTCTATGAGTCTATGATTCCATGAACATGCCATTCCCAATCAGTCCCCAAACCATGTGCCTTGAGACGGGCACAGCTGAACGAGCACCAGGGCTCACATGATGCTGGGCCCAGTGGCTGCGTGGGTGGAAAACGTCACGAGATGCACATGGGGATCACGAGAGCTGGTCACTCTGCAAGGACTCAGGGCTTGTGTCTGTCCTGCCCAGCCTCCAGCAGGGCATCCCCACGGGATGGGCTCTGTCTGCCCCCAGGTCACTGCCTTGGGCCCCCCTCTGCTCCTGGGGTGGCACAGGGGGTGGCTGTGGGCAGGCCCCTGGGGCTCAGAGCCACCAGGGACGGGCCATCCTTTCCTAATCATGCAGGCACAAGGTGACACAAGTTTCATTTCACACTTGTCAGGTGCTGACCCTTCTCCTGGGACTGCTGTGGCCTCCTGTCCTGGCAGGGAGGCAGAGCTAACCAGGCTCAGGGGAGACGGCCTGGAAGAGCGAGGGACCGTGACCGAGGGCCTGCCAGTACATTTCCCTGGTGGCTTTCTAACTGTGACAAGTTAAAAAACAAAACAAAAAGAAGGCAAGCAGTCAGCCAACCCACTTAACTGCAGTTTTCCTCCATCAGGATCTATTTAGTTTTATTCAACCTGACATCTCTCAGAGAGAAGAAGAAATTTCTGGGAGCCTAAAGCCAGAGGGAGACCACACAGTGTGTGCTGGCCGTGCTGGGGGAGCTCATCTCCCTTATTGCATCTGACACCAGGCAGGACGAGCCAGGGTCTGCAGCTGTGGGTGTGAGGAGGCTTCCAGGGCTGGAGGCAGCCTCCCCCCATGTGCTGCCTGTGCACACAGCAGCATCCTGCTCTGCCTGGCCTGCAGGAGCAGCTCCCCAGAGCCTGCTGGGCCCTGCACTGCCCTAGACCCCGAGCTCCTGGGTCTCCAGCGTGCAGGAGGAGGTGGCTTTGGGCACAGCCCTGCTCCAAGATGCTCCAGCTGTCAGCTGGTGAGGATGAGGTTAAGCTGGAATCCACAGCTGGATGTTGTGAGCAGAAGCACATCTGTATTGCTGCTTTCCAGGAATCCCCTTTTCCAGCCCAAATGGAGAGGGTTTGGCAGTCTGGAACACAGAGAAGGGGAAGGAGCAGAGCCACTGGGACCCCCTCTTCCCTACAGCACTGCCCTTGTCGGTGGGATTTGTGCCACACCAGAGCAGGTGGCATGTGGTGACACTCAGGGCAGGGGGAAGCACTGCAGGCTGCAGGCCATGGGAAGCAGACAGCTCCCAGGCTGGGGGCAGCCTACACAGGCTGCACTGTTCCCATCAGATTCCAGAATTCTGGGGACAGCTCCTGCCAGGGCTGGCCCAAGGACACAGTGCTGGTCCAGGAGAAGGTGCCCAGCGGTGGGGGAGAAGTGATGGCACTGCCAAAGCCACGTTGTGGAGGGCATTTGGGGAGTCCATTTAGGGGATTTTTAAGGATTCTGAATTTGGTGGGGTTTGGGGTCCCAGTTGGGGGATTTTGGGTCCCAATTTGGGGACTTTGGGGTCCCTTCCTGGAGGTTTTGGGGTCCCATTTAGGGGATTTTTGGGGTCACAATTGGGGATTTTGGGGTCTTATTTAGGGGGTTTTGGGGCCCCATTCTTGTGGGGTTTGGGGTCCCATTTGGGGGATTTTTGGAGTCCTGATTTGGGGATTTTGGGGTCCCATTCTTGTGGGGTTTGGGGTCCCATTTAGGGGATTTTGGGGTCCTGATTTGGGGGATTTTGGGGTCCCATTCCTGAGGGGTGTCTGTTTGGCACCCCATAATGATGATGCCACGGCATCAGCCCATCCTGCCCCACTACCAGCCAGGTCTGATCAGGCTCCAGGGCTGGAGCAGCCCTGGGAAGGAGACACTCATCACCCAAGGCCTCTCTCCTCGCCTTGGAAGGAAGCTCAGCTGTGCTTGCCAGCACGACTGCAGGACGAGCAGCTGCTGAAGAGACGTCTGCACCGCTGGTGCCAAATGGCCCCAGACAGGACAGTCCTGGGGGAGCTCAGCACACCTCTGCCAGCAGCACAGACCCATCACAGAAGAGATTTCCCAGCTCAGCTTCTCCAGATGTTCTCATCCTCACTCAGGTGAAGTATCCCCCGTTTCCCAGACTGTTCATTCTGAGAGGGGCACAGATGACCCCGAACCTGAGCTGGCGCTCTCTGAGAGCTGCCAGAGCCCCCAGACCTGTCCCTATGGGTCATTCTGCTCCTTCCCTGCTGCCTGCACAGATGCTCTTGCCCAGCTCTCCTTGCTGAGCGATTTTGGTGCAGCAGCATCACCCCCAGCTGACTTTGCACTCTGATGCTGCAGGTCCTGCCCCCAAAATGCTGCTGCTCTTACCCCTGCTCACCTGATGTTCTCCCTGCATCACACCTCTCTCTTCCCCTGCTTTCCCTCTGACCAGCATGCCCTTCCTCAGGTTCTGGGGTCAGTGTTGTGCCCCTCATGATAAGACAGACATTGAAATGCTGGAGTGTGTCCAGAGAAGGGAACGGAGCTGGGAAGGGGCTGGAGCCCCAGGAGGGGCTGAGGGAGCTGGGAAGGGGCTCAGCCTGGAGAAAAGGAGGCTCAGGGGGGACCTTGTGGCTCTGCACAGCTCCTGCCAGGAGGGGACAGCCGGGGGGGTCAGGCTCTGCTCCCAGGGAACAGGGACAGGAAGAGAGGGAATGGCCTCAAGTTCTCCTGGGTGAGGATGAGACTGAATATTACAAAACATTTCTTCACTGAAAGGATGATCAAGTCCTGGCACAGCAGCCCAGGGCAGTGGTGGAGTCCCCATCCCTGGAGGAATGAAAGAAGTCTGGATGTGGCAGCCAAGCTGGGTCAGTGATGGGACATGGCAGTGCTGGAGCACAGCTGATCCCAATCTTAAAGGGCTCTCCCAGCCTGAAAAATTCCATGGCTCTGCTCCCAGGGAACAAGTGGGCGAGAGGAAACAGCCTCAAATGGCAGCTCAGGAGATTCAGGTTGGATATCAGGAAAGGTTTATTTACCCAGGGAGTGGTCAAGCATTGGAAGGGGCTGCCCAGGGCAGTGCTGGAGGCACCATCCCTGGAAGTGCTCAAAACCAAGCAGCTGTGGCACTCCATGGCACGGTTCAGTGGGCACGGTGGGATTCAGCTGAAGGCTGGACTTGACATTCCTGGAGGCCTTTCCCCACCCCAACGACCCCACGATTCCCAACTGCTTCTCTCCACTCCTGTCCCCTCTGTGCTGCCTGCAGCATCTCCTCTGTGCTGGCACCACCCTGAGCACAGAGTGATGTCCCCCACACCAAACCCTCCCGCAGCAGCAGCGTGGCACTGCCAGCCTGCCCGCTCCTCTGCCACCTTCACAGCCCAGGACAGCACCCTCAGCTGCCCTGCCCCAGCAGTTTGGCCCAGGATGGTGCAGGCACGGGCAGGGCTCAGGGAAGAGCAGGAATGGGTGGAGGTGTGCCAGGCCTGGCTGACTGGGAGAGATGGAGTGGCTCAGCCTATTTACTTTATCAAGGGGAGGTTAAGTGGCAACTTGATCACAGTCTATAAATACTGATGGAGGGAGGAGATTTCTGATAATGGAGGGGTTTTTAATCTAGCAGATAAAAAATGTAATGAGATTCATTGGCTGGAAGCTGAAGCTAGAAAAACCTAAATTGGAAATAAGATGCATCTTTTAAGCAGGGAGTATAATTAACTATTGGAGCAATTTGCTAAGAGATGTGGTGGATTCTCCATCATTTGTGGTCTTTAAATCAAGACTTTCTAAAAAAGATGCTCTCCCTCAGCCAGGTGCCACTGGGTTCCACAGTGGCACTGCTGGGGTAGAACAGTGTCCTGCCCTGCAAGGGTCACAGTGGGGGCCCTCAGTGCCCTGAGGTGACACCCAAAATCCCTGCTGCCCTCCCAGGCTGGGCTCTCCATCACTCACATCCCACCTGCACAAGGGCAGCAGATTCCTGAGTGAGAATGAGGGTGGGTCCCCTCTGGGCCCTGGGGCATGGACACAGCCAGGACCCAGACCCTGTGCACCCCTGCTCACCTCCTGCTTGCCCAGCTCACGGACCCAGGGCGTGGGTGAGACCAGGACAGCTCAAGGCACATGTGGAGAGGATCCAGAGCCCTGTGCTCTCATGCATCCATCTCAGCATCCATCCCAGCAGGAGGGCAGGAGGGCAGGATCCCCACTCAGCCCATGCAGGGTGCTGTGTGCACCCACCCACCTTGTCACCAGCCCCACTCCTGACCCACAAACACCCCCTGAGCTCTGCAGGCCGCAGCACCAAGTCCTGCCCTTGATCCTGCTGCTCAGGGTGGATTTCCCAGCAGCCTGGCAGCCTCACACACTCCCTCACTGGCGCTGTTGCTTCCCTGCCTCTTTTTTTCCCCTTGGTTTCTTTCTTGATATTTTTTCCTTGCTGCCCTAATTTTTTTTTTTTTTCCCCCCTATAATTTTCTCCATTGACTTTAATTAAGCTCTCCCCAGGCTCGCTCTGTAGGCAGGCTTCCCCGGGTCTAATTAGACTCTCATCATAAGTAATCTACATGGAAAGCAAACATGTGTGTGTGTGAGAGAGCCAGTGAGATTTATAGAGAGCATGCAGGGAGCAGATGGGTGCATAAAACACTACAAATAATTCTGGTACAGATGCAGAAAAGGCAGGCGCTATGGTGAGGACTGGAGCCTTCCCCACATGCTCACATAAGTCAAATCTCTGTCTCACTCTCTCTCTAGGTATCACCACATTTCCCACCATAAAATCAATAGTGCAGATCAGAGTAAATCATCTTTGACTGGGGAAGCAGGGCTCGGTGATAGCAGCGATTCCCAGATGAGACTTAAGGAGATGTCTCACACTGATCTGTTTCTAACCATGTGCTTAAGAGCCAAGGTGTGTGCTGAGGTAATTACCAGGGGTGGGCTGCCCGTGCTGGGAGCTCAGGGATGGAGGATGCTTTATGGTGTGGGGTCGGCAGGGCTGCCCTCACACCTCCCCGACACGGCGCTGCCAGGAGAGCAAGTTGGCCTGAGGGGAAAGAGCTGGGAAACAGGCAGGCTGGAGAAAGAGATAAAAATATCCACTTCTGGGAGGCTGGGAGCTGCTCCCTGCCCTGATCCTGCCCCGGGCTGCTGGCTGCCCTGGAGCCCGTTCTGCCCTGGAGCAGGGCTGTGCTCGGGGGCAGGAGGGGTCTTGGGGTCCCCTGGGCAACTTGTGGGAGAGGGAAGCCAAGGTCCAGCTCCATCCCTGACCCTTCAGCTCTCCCTGCCCTGCTGAGGGCACCTGCCGAGTCTGAGGTGGGGAGGGGGCCCAGCACCCACCATGGGGCTCTGAGCCCCTTGCCTTGGAGCTCCTGGTGCTTCTCTGGCCAGGAGAAGGGGTCTGTCCTCTGCCCATTCCACAGCCTCAGGGAGTGGGTGCCCCATCCCCTCGCCTGGATCAGCACGTGGTGCAGAGAGGAAGCCACCAGAGCTGGCTGAGATGTTTCTCTGTAGGCTGAGTTGCTCAGGGCCTGGCACTGCCCTAGGATGGTCTGTGCCCCCTGGGCTGGGCTCACCCTTTCCCCCTCTCTCTGTGCCCTGACTGGAAAGCCTGGGGTAGGCACAGCTCCCATCACCTCCTCCCCCCATGGACTATCCCATGGCCACACCTGGGATGAACTCAGCGAGCTCAGGAGGGTTGGGAGAAACAGTCCCAGCCCAGCTGGAGCTGTCTGCAGACCTCCTCTGGACCCCCGAGGCACAGGCATTCCCCAGAGAGCTCTGCCAGCTGTCTGCAGGGTCTGAAACCAGCAAATCCAGCATCAGGCCCCTGTTTGAAGGTACCTGTGGAAGAATGGTGGGTGACCAGAGGACGCAGCCGTCCACTCAGGCAGTTCACACCAATCTCAGTAACTCATCACTCCTGCAGCTCAGGAACCTCCTCTGGGCTCTTGTGATGCTTGTGGGGTCTGAGCTCTAGACCTGCCCAGTATGATGCACCTCATTTCTCTGGTCATAAAATCACTTAGCACTAACTGTGTGGGGCTGCAGAAACCCTCAGCCAGCTCTTTTCAGACTCTTGACATGTGAAATTAGACTGATTATCGAGATTACTATTATTTTTAGGGTGATTTGAAAATGTTTGTCCCATGTAGATGTTGTTTGACATTCTCCTTAGGTACCAAGAGCCTGAAGAGCCCTTCACTGTCCTTGGTGTTGGAAGTGCTTCCTCCCAAACCCACAGAGCAGAAATGCTCCCTGGTCACGTCTGCCTCTCCTGCCTCGTTATGAGCAATTTCACCATCTCTGTGTAGCAGCACCCTTTGCCATTGCTGGGGTTCCTGTTGTTCCTGACAGACCTCTAAAACCTCTTCACTTTGCCAGCCCAGGAGCTCGTCCCAGTCCTTGTGCCACTTGTGATCTGAGGCTGTCACTGTCTGGCCAGGGGAGCAGGCCTGGAGAGGGTGAGAGGATGGAGAGCGTGAGGAGAGGGATGGAAGGATGGGATGCACACAGGAGGGTCTGGGAAGGATCAGAGCTGTGGCCACAGGGCTGAGCTCCTCCTGGAGGGCAGCTGGAGCCTGCTGAGGTGAGGCTGCCACAAACCCCACAGCTGGCCCTGGTGGCATTGGCAGGCTGAGCACAGCGAGGGGAGAGGCTGGGGACTGACGGTGTGGGGAAATGGAGCAGTGCTGGGCTGGTCACAGCCCACTTTGTGCTGAGGGTGTCTCAGAGCAGCAGAATGCAGCAGGGCAGGGCCCAGCTGGAGCATCCCCACATCACAGCCCCTGTCACCCTTCTCCTTCTCTCTTGGTGGCACCTGCAGGCTGGAGATTCACAACTGGCTGCCAGGGTGGAGGGCAGGGAGACACCACCTCTCTCCTGCTGGAGAGATGTCCAGAGAGATGACTGCTGAGGTCATCAGGCACTTGATGGCACTTGAGATGATAGTTCGTCTTTAGACTCAGGTGTTTGTTATTATCATGTCACAGCCTCACAGCCATGAGTTCTGCAGTCTTTTGTTGGTAAGGCACAAAATGGCTAACAATCTCTTGTTACAAGGTCTTTTAAGGCTAAGTATCTAATTAAGAAATGACACCTAAATTATTTTCTCTTTTAACCTAGTAACTAATCCCTCGAAATCTGCACTGTGGACTTTTCTGTCCAATTACACAAAACCACCCAAACCCATGAAGAAGAAGGAAGAAGAAGGTGAAGAAGAGGGACCAGCCACTACTCTAAAACTTTTATCTTGCTCCACATATATTGGTATATTGTAAAACCTTAAATTCTAAGTTTTCCACCATGTGATATTACACACTTCTGTTCAAACCCCACACCCACAATCCCAGTTCTGTCATTCCATTTTGGAAGCCTTCTCCACGGTCTCAGGTCAATGCAGTGTTCTCCTGGGGGTCAGTGCCTGTCAGCACAGAAAGTCTCAAATTCTCAGCATCTAGGGTTCTAACAGATGACCACACCTCAGAAAGGTCCTCTAATACTCACCACAGGCTGCAAAGAAAACACAGATTGGCCAGCACCTCCAGAGCTCTGGAAGTGGCTCCTTCCCCAGCCATTTCCCAAGAGCAGCCCCAGGACACGGCACATCCAGCACCACCTGTGCACCACGAGAACAAGCTGAGGGCACAGCCCATCCTTTGGAAGCTCACTCTACCTGCAGAAGCAGGCTGTGCTTTGATTTCAGAGCTCCTGAATCCAAAGGAGCCTGAGCAAGACCCTGCCCCTCTTTGGGGTAAATACAATCTCCTCTACAAACAGCCTCTGTTGCCCAGTTCTTTTGAGTTTCTCTAAGCCTTCTGATGTTTACATTCTTGCTATGGAGTTTCTCACACACTTTCATGTAAATAATGATTGTTTTGCATTCTTCTCTGTAGGAGGAGAATTTTGGTGGACTGTTAGTTTGACCAGTGTGGTTGGAGAGGTGGCAATGCCATCCTCCAATCCACTGTCACTTTTGGAATTCTATAAATGAGGTCTGAAAAATAAAGTTCTCTTTTCCTGTTCCTGTTGGGATGCTGGAACACCTTGTGTGAGTTTTATTATTTCGTGTTGCGATGGTGACAAGCCTCCACTCTGGGGGTTGAGAGAACTGGGGTTGTTCAGCCTGGAGAAGGTTCTGGTTGAGCTTATTGTGACCTTTCAGTGGATCCATAGAACCACAGAGTCATAGTAGGGTCTGCTTTGGAAAGGACCTGTAAATGTCATCTCATCCTTGCTGCCATGGCAGGGACACCTCCCACTGTCCCAGGTGCTCCCAGCCCCAGTGCCCAGCCTGGCCTTGGGCACTGCCAGGGATCCAGGGGCAGCCACAGCTGCTCTGGGCACCTGTGCCAGGGCCTCACCACCTTGCTGTAGAAAACTCCTTCCTGATATCTAATTCAAACTGACCTCTCTGCAGTCTAAACCATTCCCCACTGTCCTGTCGCAGCAGGCCCTGATAAAAAGTGAAGGAAGTTTCTCATTCGATTTAGGACTAATCATTTACTTTCAGTTTTACCTTTCAGCCCCCAAATGAAAAGTCACAGGGGCTCTGCGTGACCCTGTGATGACTTTCTTCAGGAGCCTGAGAATTCCCAGATTTCTGGCACTGCCCAGAGACACCTGTGAGAGGAGGAACGTTCCCATTGCAGCCTCTCTTGGCTCCCAGCCTCTGCTGCCTCCATTCCCTGGTGTGTGACAGCCCCTGCCTGGTCCACACAGAGATGTGGAAGGATGTAGAGGGGAGGACACAACCCCAAGGCTGTGTGTTGCTGGTCCCCTCGTCCTGCTGTGGGTTCCTTCCATCCCATCCAGCCCCCGCCAGTCTGACAAACCACTCACTGAGTATTTGTCTCAGATATTTAAATACATCTCAGGGTTCAGATCGCAGCTTCTCAACAGCAGTTAAATAAGTAACACATTCATATTTTGTAAACTGTTTCTCACAGCTTGTTTATTTAGGGTTATAACTCGATTTGGGCTCCTTATGGAAGTGTGACTCATTGTTTAATGTGTCAGCTCATTAGCAATACTTGTTTTTGCCTTATATTTCTGTGCTACCACTAATTGCTGAGCCCACTGTGAGCTTCAGCTTCCAATGACACTGTGGAAAATGCAAGAAAATAGATCAGTTACTAGATAAAAGGCAACAGAAATAAACAAACTCATGAACCTGCAGAGGAAGCTTTTTAGCTGCTGTGATTTTACTTCACAAGGAGACCTCCCTCGATTGGGAAATTGATACCACCAGCTCCTGGGATCTTGTGTCAGGAGGATGTGAGCAAGAAAGGAAAGCCACAGGCGAGGCAAATGAGTCAGGGTCACTTCTTCACATCAGCACAGGTGGGTGGAACACCTGCAGCTCGAGAGCCACCAGCCTGCCCTCTCTGAGGAGCTGGTGCCCTGGCAGAGCAGAAATCGAGGGGCTGGGTTGAGTATCTTGGTGGTGCAATCTATTTCTTTGATGCACAGTCCCTGAGGGCCTTTGCTGAGAAGGCACATCCCAAGCAATGTCTGTCAAGGACTTGCTAACGAGCAAACCTGACCAAAGCATCCTCTTTGGAGAGCCTGCAGCTGAGGCTGGAAGCAGCATCAGCCTCCTGCCACCCAGCTGCTGCAAAAGGCACCGTGGCAGGAGGGTGGCTCCCCTGGGGCTGCAGGTCTGGGGTCAGCATCTCCTCCTCCATCCTGACCCCTCAGCCTGAAGCAGTTGGTAGGAGAAGTGTCCTGGCCACAGGAGAGGTGGTTTCCACCTTGGTTTTTCTGCTCAGAGCATCTGACATCTCTAGGAATTGACAGCTGGAGATGGAAGAGCCCATTTTTGTCATTTAGATTTCATGGGCTCTCTGGAACAAGCCTGGAAAATGCTGATGTTCATGGTCACAGTCTTTGGCAAAGCAATTGTTCTGGACATGTGAAAATCAACCTTCCTTGCTTGTGTCCCTGCTTGCTTCCTGGCTTCCTTTATTCTTCACTTTTCTCTGCATCGCTCGAGCAAGATTTTTTTTTTTTTCTGCTTTGCTGGCAGAAGCTTCTTTCTAAGAAGAAAACGGCTGCTTGTTTCCACGTAGTTTTATGAGTTTTCATAAGTATTTAAAGGAACAACAGCCACCAAATGAAAAGCATTTTATGGGAGAGAGAATGAAGGAAAAGCCCACAGAACTGGAGGGGTCGGTGATGATGACGAAGAAAGGGGAAAGGAGCCAGAGCTGCCTGATGAATGTGTTTAACTTTTTCCTCCTTGCAGAGCCCCCAGGGAGCACTACTGGGAAGGGGTTGCTGGAAGAGGCTCTCGGGGTCTGTGAGGAGTCAGGCTGGGAGCAAGGATTTCTGATCCATCCTCCCACTCCATCCTCTGGCCCCAGCACCTCTGCTCCCTGCCAGGAGGATGGAGCCCCTGCTGCAGCTCCTTCCCCCTGCCCACAGCACAGCAGAGGTGCCAACACTGCCAGTCCCTTCCCTGCCAGCCTCTGGGGTGTGACACTGGGACATGTCACACACATGCCCTGGGTCCCTGTGACATGGGAGCAGCAGAGGAGACACCAGCACAACGTGACTGGCCTCAAGAGCAGCATTTCAATTAGGAACAGGAAGGCCAGGGAAGGCTAAGCAAACTCAGGCTGTCCAAAGGAGGCTGCAGGAGCCAAAACTCCAGGGTTGCATTTCTGGCCAGAAGTGCTGCAGATTTGGAAAACATCTCCACTGGAGAGGGGGAACATCCAGCCTGGGCATGAAACTGTTAGAGAGCGTCCAAAGGAGGGACAAGGGGATGGTCAAGGGTCAGGAGGGGCCACAGGAGGGACAGCTGAGGGCTCTTGGTGTGTGCAGCTGGAGCAGGGCACGCTGAGGGCAGAGCTCAGGGATCTGCAGCTCCTCCCGAGGGCAGCTCCCATCTCTGCTCTGGGACAGGGACAGCACCAGGGAAGGGCTGGAGCTGGGCCAGGGCAGGGCAGGCTGGAGAGCAGGGAAAGGTTCTTCCCCAGAGGGTGCTGGCACTGCCCAGGCTCCCCAGGGAATGGGCACGGCCCCGAGGCTGCCAGAGCTCCAGGAGCCTTTGGACAGCGCTGCAGGGATGGACAGGGGGGGTTGGTGGGGGTCTGGGCAGGGCCAGGGGCTGGGCTGGGTGATCCTTGGGGTCCCCTCCAGCCCAGGGTGTTCTGTGATTCCATGGCTGATAAGAGGTGCTCCTGGTGGAATCAGATAAAACAGATCCTCTCCTGCCCAAGATATGGGGATCACTCCCCAGCTTTCCTCATCTGCTCTGTTTTCCCAGGCAGCCTTTGGGGTATGCCAGGGCTGCATGGGATTTCTCCACACTGCTGAAAAAATGGGCTTTAAAATACAAGGTTAAAGCCCTCTGTTACCCTCCCACAGTGAGATCCAGCACGGGGAGATCCATCACACTCCCACTGGATGCCTGCCCTAAAATCTGGCTGTCCCTCTGTGTGGAGCCACTGCAGCTGGTCCAGTGCTCCTGGAGCTCTGCAGGAGGGACACTCACCCCGTTACCCCAGCCCAGGTACAGCCCAAGACACTCCAGCTCCATCCCTGCTCAGCATTGCAGAGAGAAAGCAAAATTCCTTGTCTGGGAGATGTAACAGGGCAGAATAGCATTGTGCAGCACTGAGGAGGGCTCTGTGAACAATGGAGATTAAAAAATAAATAAAAGCTATAAAAACTGCTCGGCAATGTCCTTTTAAATTATATTTTTTTTTCTGAAAATATGCAATAAATCCCATGCAAGAGTCATAAAAGTACCTGAAATGCTCCTAGAAAGATTTATGGGCACCTTACCACTATTCTCAATAAAGTGAATATGCTGGCTCCAAAATAATTTCTCATCACCCATACTTCAAATTCCTGAACTCCTTTCAGTGAGCCTATCCCAAGAATTACTGTAACGTCAGGATGGCTGTATTACATCCCCTCAGAAATAACCCTCCTGTCTGATTTATACACACTGGGATCTTTCTGCTTCGTCCACGTTGCTGAATCCAGAGATTCTCAGCTCTGACCCTGCGCCAAAGAACTGTCCCTGTAACTTTTCCAGGGAGCCTTGTCATCCCGAAATAATCTCATCATTGTTTCAAAGTAGTTTGGAAACTTGGCTTTGGAGATGAACATTCCTGATGGGGAGCAGGAGGGGAGTCCTGACACCTGCAAGTGGGGTGATGTTGGTGCCCAGGAGAAGGTGGGGACAACCTCCCTGTACGATGGACATGGAGACAAAGGGCTGGGTTTGTACTGGATGGGCACAAAAAGGTACAAAAAGGGATTCTGTCCCCAGGGCCACCTCGTGACATCCCTTGGAGCTGAGCAGCCTCTGGGGGGGACAGGGAAGGGCCTGCATGGCTGGGTTTGGTGTTTGCCACAGCCACCACTGCTCTTCCCTTCCCAGTGAGGGGGTGCCTGGCTTTGCTGGACCTGGGCTCCACCTGATGCCTGGAGTGGCTCCCTAGAACAGAGGCTGGACAAGGTTAGGAGAATAAAGTGGGTTTTTATTAAAGGCTTTCAACAGATACACCTTGGAGCCTCCCAGAGGCTGCACCCAAGTTGGACAATGGTCACGAGTTTTTCAGACAATTCTTAGTTTGGTCCATTTACATATCAGGGGTTAATCCTACAATTACAGCTTCAGGTAATGAAGTTATTTACCCCCAGTTTGCTCCCCTCAATTCATTTTTGTTTTCACTTTTTGGGGCCTGAGTCTGTAGGGTGTCCTTGACTGTCAGGCCTAGAGAGGAATTGTGGTGTCTGAATAAAAAGGGAGAACAGCAGCTGACAGGCTATGGAGTTTTAGAGTAATACCCTAAAGCACTACAGGGTCTGAAAAATATAAAAGCTAAAATCCTAAGGCATCACACCAGCCAAGGTTTTCCTGGCTTTGCACCAGTCTCAGGACTGTTCCTACCTGCTGCTGAGTGGCTGGGGGCTGTGGCTTTGCCCCACAAACACTTCCCCACTGCTGTCAGCACAGGGACAGGCTGTGGGATGGGTCTGTGCCCTCCTGACCCTTCTGTGCCTTCACAGAACCACAGAACAGCTTGGGTTGGAAGGGCCTTTAAAGGTCAGGTGGTCCAGCCCTTGTTCTTCTCCACACTTGCAGCTTTCCTCCCCAAATCACCGCCCTGGGCAGAGCAATGCAGCCTCTGGGAGGTTCAGAGACAGCTGCCAGAACCTGGCAGCTCTGAGCTCACTCAGGGGTGAAATTTATTGAGGAGAAAGCAATAGCATTGGGGAAGAAATGCCCCAAATGTCTGTGGTTTATGTTCTTTCCCCAGCAGGAAGAATGTCTTTTAATTATTTGATTAAACCAGCCATGACATGGAGGAGATTTGGGCTGTTCATCCTCCTTCCCACCTTTCCTATTTCTTTCATTTCACCATTGGTAACCCCAAAAGTGTGATGCCCAGACTTACCAAGGACTCTGGGTTTATTTTAGCTTTTCGTCTTCATTCTTTGCAGTCCTTTTTACCACTTTTCTAATGTGGAGAAGTTTGCAAAATTGGACATTAGCAAAGGGAAAATTACAAAAAAAACCCCAAGGATCAAGGCTGATGCCCTTCATCCTGTGGTAACCAGGGTCTGACAAAAGGATGTGGAAAACAGCAATCTGCTAAAACACCCTGAACATGGGGAAAGGAAAAAGGAAACAACAACAACAACAACAATGGAAAATTAAAGAAAATCACATCCATGCGGGTTTTGGTGAAATGATGGATTTTTGATGAGGGGGAATTGTGGTAAATTTCTTGGGATAAAAGTGTTCTCAGAGGCACCTGGGGAAGGTGGCACTGCAGTCTCCTGGGTGGACAGTGCTGGGAAAGCAGCAAAGCCTTTTTGGGAAGCTCCTCCCTTGGAGTCTCCATCCCCAGCAGCACTGTGTGAATCTCACTGCTGCCTTTGTTGTGTGATTTGCTGGTGACAGGCAGTGGTGACACAACTCAAGGGTGGCAACATGGAGCAGGGAGGGAACCTCGGGAGGGCATCAAACCCATCACTCACCATTCAGCAGGTTCTTCAGTGGATGGTGAATGATCTTCCTGCTTTGGAAGGTGCTGCTCTCACCTCCAGTGCTGGGGGCACTTTTGGGTGCCATAATATGAGAAGGACTTGGAACTATTAAAGAGTGTCCAAAGGAGAGACACAGAGCTGCTGAAGGGAAATGAAGAAAGGAATTTCTGTGAAATGAAAAAAAAAAAAAAACCCAAACTAATCGACGAAACAAAACAACACTAAAAACCTCACTGCACTTTGAGATGTCTCAGTGCTATTCTCTTATTTTTAAATGGTAACAGCAAAGTTGGAAACTTTGATCTAGAGCTAGGGAAGGATCTGAGGCCTGGGACAGAATCTGAACCTGTGTCCCAGCAGTGCCTGAGCAGGGCCTGAGGGACACTTGGGGCACAGGGTGGAGTGGCAGAAGGGACACAGACCCATCACCCGCCTGCCAAAGGCACAAAGATCCTCCTTGCCCCAAAAAGCTGATGACAGTCTCAGAAATCAGCCTTTTCAGCCCTAACAAACATCTCTGTGTTGTGAGCACTGAGAGATGGAGCCTCCAATTGGGGCCATTCTCAGCTGCCCAGTCACGCATTTCAGTGGTGAGGTTCGGGCGTTCGCTTTTCTGCACTGGCAAATAAATCCTTCCCTACAAACACGTTTATTCATCTCCACTGGTGCCTTGGTGAGAGTCCCAGATCTGTCTCTCAGATGCTGCAGGAACCCCCTCGAGTGCCCTGGGCTGTCCAGTCCTGCCCAGGGCGGTCTGCTGTGCCCTGGTGTTTGGAGCAGTCCATCCTGTGCTCCCCAGACGTGCCCTGAGGGGATGCAGCCACCCCAGAGGCAGAGCCTGACGTGCACAGAGCTGCCTTGACCTTGAAGTGAAGTGCCTGATCCAGGAGTGATTTTCCAGCTGGTCGCCCTTGGCTGCTCCAGTCAGGGCTGGAGCTGACTGCCCTGCTGCAGGAGGTGCCAGGCTCACGCCTGCCCGGTGCCTGGAGAGCATCAGCACAGAAATAATCAGGGAGGGAAAATCCAGCGTGGAGATGAGAGGAAGGACAGCAGCACACGGCCTCTGTTCTGGCGAGATGGAGAGAAAACCCAGCATTCAAATACTTCAGCAATTAATTGGGAGTGTGACAGGAAACATGCACTGACTGTAAAGCATTCCCGTGTCTGGAAGCACAGATATGTGAGGGAGGGCACAGCACTGGGGATGTGAGGCTTTCCTGGGATTCCTTGACACTGTGGGGGTTTTTTCTGCAACACTGACCCTGCCTTTAGGGAGCTCTGCTGCCCTTCCTTGTCCTCCCCACCTGCCCTGCAGACCCAAGAGCATCCTGTGGGCTCTGCCCAGCCTGCTGGGGACTGGCACCAGCTGGCCTCACACCCCATCCCTCTGATGCCTTTTTGGGACTACCCAAAAACAGAGGCCAAAATTAAGGCAAAATTAAGGCAATAAAAAGCAGTTAGATTTATTGAAGGGCCTTCAGGGACATTTCAGGCAGACAAAGCCCCCCAGGGGCTGCCCCCAAAAAATGGACTCAAGGGTTTTCACACTTTTATAAGTTTGGCTCATTTGCATATTGGGGGTTCATCTTCCAATTACAGCTTCAGGTAATGAAGTCATTTACCCCAAATTTTCTCCCCCCAACTCACTTTTCTTTACATTTCTTAGGGCCTGAGGCAGTGAGGTGTCCTTGATTCCCAGGCCTAGATAGGAATTGTTGTGTCTGACCAAAATGGGAAAGCAGCAGCTCACACTGCACATGGAGTTTGGAGTTATACACTAAAGAACTGCAGGATTACAAATAGATGGAAAATAGAAAAGCTAAAATCCTAAGTCATCACCTCCCAAGGGCACCTTCTGTCCTCCAGGGTGGAAGCACATGGCACAGAAAGAGCAAGTAAAGTTATTTGGGATGTTTGGGGGTGAACAAACGGGAGGGTGAGGGCTCAGTGCCCCCTTTCCCTGCATCCCTGCCTCACTCCCCAGTGAGGGGACACAGGGCTGCCAGGACAGGGAGGATGTGAGTGCTGCAGAGAGGCTCCTGTGTCTGCCCAGCTCCCTGTGGGACCCATGTCTCTAAGAATAAGTGTCTGTGTCTCCACGGCCTCCGGAAAGCCAATCAACAGCACTCGTTAGCTGCCATTTGGGCTCCCAGTGTCTCCAGCCTATAATTCAGTGGCTTGCACACATTAATTGTCAAGCTTGGAGTGCTACAAAGAAGCCCAGCCTGGCTTTCTTGTGGTTTGCACTGGCGCCTCACAGCACAGCTCTCCATCCTTCAGCTCAGGGACTTGGCACAGCAGCCTGGGCCCAGGGCTCTGCTCTCTGAGCTACATCCCTGCTCCGAGCTCTGGTCCCAGACAGCTGGGCTGCCCCTGGGCTGCCTGGGGGCTGTTCTCACCCTCCTCACCCCTTTCTCACCCTTCCAAGCAGATCTGCAGGGATTCATCCACGAGCAGGTCCCCACCCCAGGTCCATCTGCAGGGGTTCATCCTCACCCCCAGGCCCCTCTGAACCCCCCAAAGCCTTTACCCTTCCAATGTCCCCAGGGCTGGGTGCCTCTGCCCCAGGGACCATGAGCTGCCCTCAGCCAGGTGTCATCTCAGGGGGCTTTACTGCAAGCTGCTCCATTTTCTTATAGAAACACAGAATCATGGAATTGTTTGGGTTGGAAGAGACGTCTGAGATCATCAGATCCAAATATTTCCCTAACGCTGACGACTGCACCATTAAACCACGTCCCCAGGTGCCACATCTCCACATCTTTCAGAATCCCTCCAGGGATGGGGACTCCACCACTGCCTTGGGCAGCTGTGCCAGGGACTGACAGCCCTTTCAGGGAAGAAATTTTTTCCTAATATTGAACTTAAACCTCCTCTGCCACAGCTTGAGGCCGTTCCCTCTTGTCCCAGCCCTGTTCCCTGGGACAGAGCCCAACATCCCCCAGCTGGACCCTCCTTTTATTGCAGAGAACAAGAAGGTCCCTCTGAGCTGCTCCTCTTCTCCAGGCTTTGCTCTTCTCATGGCCAGAGACCTCAGAATCAGAGGATTGTGAGAAGGGGAGGGATTGGAGTGCCAGGCTTGCAGGGGTGAGTACAAGCAGAGCCCCGTGCTGGCTCCAAACCCACCGGCTGTTTCCAGAGCTCAGACCATGCCTGAGGAATTCCCCACCTAAGGAGCTGTGGGGCTGCTCTTGGGACAGCACAAATCCACCCCCAGCACTCCCAGAGCGCTGGGCTCTGCTCCAGGCTGCACCCAAGCTCTTGGGGCAGGGCTTGGATGTGTCAGTGCCCTTTGAAAAGGCTAAAGAACAAAGAACTCGAGTGGTTTGCTAATTCACTCACCAGTCTGTGCCTCCAGAGTGACCAAAGGGACAGGAGATTCTGGACATCCCCCACAGCTGCAGAGCCTCACTGTGGGCAGATGTTTGCTCTCTCTGTGCTCGGCATGACCTGCAAGAACACAGCCATGGTGGGTGCCTGGCATGGGAATTGGGCTGTGCAGACAGGAACCTTTGCTGTTGTGCCCTTGGAGCAGCAGCTTCTGGACTTTCTGAGACTGTGGTCACATCTGGGCCACCCTGTGGCACGGACCTGTCACCCCCAGTGTGTCACCACAGTGCTGGAGGCTGAGGTTCTATTGGGCTGCACCAGCAGGAGCAAAGCCAGAAGGCTGGGGTGAGGTCCTGTTCCCCTCTCTGGGGTGACATTTCTGGAGCTCTGTTTTGGACCCTCAGCCCTGGAGAGGTGGGCAGAGCAATCAGGGGGCTTCAGAACATAACCCAGGATGGGGAACCAGGCTGGGCCAGCTGGCAGAAGACAGAATTTGAAAGGAGTGGCCCATCTTCCACTGCTGGCAAGGGCAGTTTGGAGAAGGTGGAGCCAGGCTCCCACCAGAGGTGTGCAAGGCAAGGGACACCCACTGCAAAAAGGGAAATCCCATGTGGATGTGAGGAAACGTGGGCCTCACCACAAGGGCAGCACAGAGCTGCAGCAGGTGCCCCAGGGAAATGGTGTCTCCATTTTGGAGATTTTTAAAAACTCCAGGCCCCAACCAACCTTCTGAAGATCTGCAGCTGCCACTGCAGACTGTGGCTGGACCAGAGACCTCCAAATATCCCTTCCAGCCAAAATCTGCCTGTGATCCTGTGCTTCTCTGGTTCCTAATGCCAGTCTGAGCCCAAAGACCATTTTCAATTCCATGAATTGTGGCACAGGATGATTACAGGTGGGTTGGTTTGACCTCATCTGTCCATGGGGCATTCTCAGCTCCTGCAGTGTGAGAAATACCAATGCTCCCCTCCTGTGTGAGAAATACCAATGCTGGGTTTACAGGGAACTTAATTTCTTTCCAGCTGGGTGGAGGTCATCCATGCCCTAATCCCCAGCTCTGCCTTTTGGTGCCCTCCCCATTTTTGATTCCCTCTCTGAGGGCAGGGCTTGCTGTTTGTATCACTTGCAGGAAATGTGTTGGATTCTCCTCTCTGGTCCTTCCCTTCATTTTGCCTCTGAGCCATGGCTGGGTTTTGCTCTGATGGTTTTGTTGCACTCTCTGCCTTTCCCTCAGAAATAGGAGGCAATTTAGAGTGACCACAGAATTGTGGAATGATTTGCTTGGAAGAGACCTTAAAGCTCCTGTTGTTCCAATTCCCTGCCCTGGGCAGGGACACCTTCCACCATCCCACGTTGCTCCAAGCCCCATCCAGCCTGGCCTGGGACACTTCCAGGGATCCAGGGGCAGCCACAGCTTCTCCATCCTTGCATACATTTATATTCTTCTTCCTTCCCATGCCATTCCTTGTATTCATTGGTGCTGGGTTTATCCTGCAGTTGTATTTCCCAGCAGCTCATGGCTGGATCCACCCTACAAACCCCAGCAGCTCTGTGGTCTCTGCCTGTCCAGGTTTCCCCATGAGGAGTGGGAGAGCAGCACATCCAAGGCACAGCTCACCCCACCCTCAGGCAGGGCAGCTGTGCCACCCCAGGGCCTGAAGGGTCATGACCAGCTTGAGGAACTGGGAAGAGGCTGGCAGCACCTCCTCCTCCTCTTCCTCCTCCTCTGTGAGCAAGGCACGAGGGTGGGTGTGATGGGAGCACAAGTGCTGCAGTGCTGAGAGCAGATTTCCAGCTTTGTGTGCTGAAAACTCACTCTAATAGGCTGATATTGCAAATCCCCCAAACCTTGCACTCCCCAGCAGCCCAGGCCAGCCCTGCTCTGCCTGCCTGGGTCACCTCCCTGGCCTTTCTCAGGAGGTGCCACCTCTGCCCTCCCCACTCCCGTGGCACCACGGGCAGGCACGGCTCAGTAGTGCAGTGGTTTCACCACTGGGTTCCTCAGACCTCCAGAGCTAAATCCACCTGGTTCTGCTGATTTGCTCCTGCTGCTGATGGATGGTTCAGTTTGAAATGCTTCCCAGATCCCCATCCCCAAAGAGCTGCTCTGGCACTGGGACCTCGTGCAGCTCTCCCTGTGAACGATGATGCAGATAATTCATCTGTGTGACCTTTTCCTCACCAAGTGTTTCTCTTACATCTTCACCATCTCTTGGCCCTGCAGACTTTTTGGCAGGCTCTTTGCTTCTGATGTATTTGAAAAAGCTTTTATTACCAGCTTTTACACCATTAGCAAGCTGCTCCTCCAAGTCGTTCCTGGCAGGATCTGCCAGGCTTTAATTTTTAGCTCACTTGCCTTTGTGCCATCCTATTACGTGCACATGGAGGGGGGGCTGGTCCCAGCTAAGCTGCCTCCTGGGCCTGCTCTCTCCCCTCATCCCCGAACCACTGGTGCTCCTGGAGTAAAAAACAGGGATGAAACCTTTTTATTCTGTTGCAACATTTGGTGCCTTTCTTAAAGATTCCATTTCTGGAATCAGGTAACTCCCTGGAAAATTCAGCTTTTGTTGTCACTTTTCCCAGCCCAGAAAAAGGAAATGGAGAGAGATGAAAGGTGAGTGTAAGAGGAGCTGCCTGGAAGCTGGTGTGGGGAGCTGGTGACTGGGGACACAGGGATGATGGTGCATGGGGATCAGAGATCAGCAGGATTCAGCAGTGCAGGCCCCTGACAGGGGAGCTGGGATGTGCTTTGGGGTCCCAGGAGTTGTGGGACCAGCTGCAGCTTCACAGCACTGGGCAAAGTCCCCTCTTCTCTCCAGGCAGGTGATCCCTGCTCTGTGGTGGCTGGGTGATTCTTCATGATAAATCCCATTTTGTGCAGCTTTCTTTGGTGCAGACCTATTCACAGCTCCAGGGTGGAGTCCTGCTAGCTTTGGCCCTGCACACAGGGCTTTGGGAAGCAGCTCATGGTTTCCAGAGAAGCTTTCCCTTCCCTGCCCACACAGGTGGCACAGGGTGCCCGTGTCCCAAGCTGCCACCGTGCCCAGGCTGCCTGCAGCACATCACCCTGCCCTTGAGCCCCTCAGAGGAGACCCCAGCCCCAGACAGCACCACTGGAGGAAGCCCTGCAACATTTCAGGGCTGAGAGCTGAGCAAGTGGCCAAGGCTTCACAATCAGCAGGGAGGGACCCCTCCATGTCCCCTGCAGCGCTGGGAATGGCTCCTGGTTCGGTGTGCCAGTGACATCCCCTGCTCTGCACCCCCTGCCACAACCCCTGTGGAGGGAGGAGAAAGCTTGGGGGTGCAGGGGTTGTCTGGATGACTGTGGCATGCAGATGGCTGGTGACAAGAGGCTCAAGGCAGGCGCTGGCAGGAGCTGCCACCGGCATTTGGCAGCACTTGTGTGACACTGCCCAGAGCCACAGATCACCTGAGTGCTTCGGGGCGCTGGGGGCACACTGCAGTCAGAGAGCAGCTCTGGATATTGTTTAACAAGCCAACAGCAGCAGTTTTGGGAGTTCAGGACCCTCAGATCAGCCTGCTGGGTGGCTGGGGCAAGTGCAGACAACAGCAGGGGGACAGGCAGGTGACAAGGCTCCCAGCAGCACAGCCCTGTGTTATCTGCTGAGCTGCTGCTGGGTAGCACTGCTGGTGTTTGAAGATTTTAATGACACAGCCTGAGAAAGAAAAAAAACCCTCCAACCCAAAATTTGCTGCTCTTTCCAGTCTTAGCACTGAACTTTCCGGTATTGGCAAAGCACTGATCAATTTTTCACACAAGTATAAAAATCTGGACTGGCTTGTGCTGGGATGTGGCTGAAGGCTTGGGCCTGCCAGGGCCTTCATGTAACATCCAGCCTTGGGCTGGCAGCAGAAGAAATGTCTTGTAATGCAGTATTTTGCCCCAAATCTGCTTCCCCCAACTCACTTTTCTCATTTCCATTTCTCAGGGCCTGAGACAGTGAGGTGTCCTCGATTCCCAGGCCTAGATGGGAATTGTGTTGTCTGACCAAAATGGGAAAGCAGCAGCTCACACTGCAGATGGAGTTTGGAGATATACACTAAAGAACTGCAGGATTACAAATAGATAAAAATAGAAAAGCTAAAATCCTAAGGCATCACTTTTGGGATGCAGACGTGCCCTATGCTCAGAGCCACCTGCTCCTGACTGGTGCTTGGGGCTCCTGGGATTGGAAATCCAGCACTGCTGGCAGCTTCTCCCAGTGCTTGTGGTAAATTCAGTGCTGATAAATCCCTGGGGTTGTGGTTAAACCTCCATGGTGTTGTTTAGATGCACATCAGGGGTTCACAGGGACATATCCAGGAAGATGAAGACTTTACCTCAGTGCTCTCCAAGGGGAGCTGCTGATTTTGGGCAGTGCTGTGAGCATTCTTCATCTGGACAATTGAAATAAGGGATGTTAAATTCCAGAGCTGATCCATGCGAGGTTAAGTGAGCAATCACACACACACGTAATTTTTCTTTCTTTGGCCTTTTAGACCAATTTCCTCCATAAACCACCAAATTTTGCCCCCTGCCTGAGGGCAGACCCTCAAGCCACCTGCTTTGTAATCTCTGGTGAACTTCTAACTGTGTCTTTGGTCCTGCAGAAGGTGGTGACTCCCCACACACCCACTTTATCCATCCCAATCACCCTTCCAGCCTGTTTCCTCCCTCGTACCCTCTGCACTGCAGGTCTCTGGGGCTCCCAGGGTTGAGGTGAGCACACCTGGAGCTGCTCTCTGGGCTCTGGTGGTCTGTGCTCTTTGACACTGAACATTCTGCTCCAGCTTTGGCTGTCAGGTCTCGGGGAGCAGTAAATGAATGGATGAAGAGGATATTCCCAGGAGGAGAAGGAGATGAGCCTTCAGCATCCTCCTCCTGTCTTTTCCCAGCTTGCTTCCCCACCTCCTGCTGCTCAGCAGCTTTGGGTGAGATCCCAGAGCCCCAGTCCCTTCCCACCAGCTGTCCCCTCCCTGGCACGGGGGAACCAGCACGTGCAGGACTGGGAGAGGAGGGGGTGGCATGGGGGGATTTGGGACAGGACAGCACCAAGGCTGGGGGACCCCTGACCACGACAGAACCCACCTTGGTGTCAGGCTGAGCCCTGCTTGGCTCAGGCAGCAGGGACAGCCATGATCTGCAGGGCTGGAGGTGCCCAGGTGTCCCCCAGCTCCAGGAGCCCTCCAAGGAAGGACCAGGGGAGCTGAGCAGCCCCCACGGCCTGGCAGCAGCAGGAGAGGTCAGGGTTCAGCCCAAGAACAGCTCTGAGATCTGTGTTTAGATCTCCCTGGGGAAGAACACACGACCTTGAACATTTTGGTGTGATCTGGGGAAGGAGGAAGGTGAGAAACAGCATCTGAGCCAGCAGCAGGGCGAGCCTCCCCTGGGAAGGCAGGTGTGGAATTAACTCTCACCTTGCTGCTGTTCCCCTGCCAGGTGTTCCTGCCTGCTTGGGGTCTGGGGGGTGACAGAGCCCTCAGTTCAGAAAGGAGGACAATTAACAAGAAATAAAATACCAGCGAGCCCTGAAAATCACCTGCAAGATAATAAAGAGAAAACAAATCTACCCTTTTTCATTGAGAGCTCTTCTTAGCTCAGCAGATTTATTGTTGCCTTTTTAAATTTTAACAACTTGCAAGGCCACTGTGCTGGCTTCCATTACATTAAAACTTTTGCTTTTTATTCCCTAATTCGGAGCAGAAGAGAAGCTAAATCACCAGGCAGTGAAAGGTTTGCAGTTGACAGGTGCTGCTGTGAGAGGAAATAGGTTTCTCTTGCAAGGTGTCCCACCGGGCAGCAGGCAATGAGAGGGGGGCTGCCTCCCTCTGCTCCTCGTGGGGAGTGGGGGGAGCAGGTTCCTGCAGTTTTTGGGGTCCCTGGAGTGAGACCTTGCTCTGAGGATCAGCTCCAGCATTCCCACATCAGACAATGTGCCTTTTCCAGGGCACGTGCTGGTCTTGGGGGTGCAGCTGCTGAGTGCCTGTGGCTCGGTTTTTGGGCAGTGTTGAGTGTTTTCTGTGTGTGTGGTGAGGTGGTTCTGCATGAGACAAGAGCAGTGCTCTGTGCTCCCACAGCTGGGGGCTCTGAGCCCTCCCAGAGGTGGTGAGGCCTCGGTCCAGCAAGGACAAGGTGATGGAAGGTGTGCTTGGCCACCCACCTGCCACAAGACACTTCTGCCAAGCTTCATCTACAAGATGGACCAGCAAAAATCCTTTCCCTTGAGAGTCCTGCAAGCTTTCCCCACATGCCACTGTTTGGGACGGACCTGGGTGGCCTCAGAAGGATGCTCGTGGTAGTTCCCACACCCTGCAGCCAGCACAGGGCTACCACACCCCATCCCTGCTGTGTGACCCTGCAGTCACTCTGCTTGTCCCTTACACACTCAGTGGTGACCCAGGGCCCCGTGGCCATGCCCAGCATCTTCCTTGGCCTTCAGAAGGCCTAGGCCATGGCAGTGCAGAGAGATATGTGAGCTGCTGGAGCAGGATGGGCTCTAAGGTCCTTTCTAACCCAATCCACCCAGTGATTGCAGAGTTCAGAGCTCCAAGGGGCACGGCCGTGCTCGGGGCAGCCAGAGCCACACTGGGGCTGTGAGTCCAGGCCTCTGTGGTGCTGGCTCTGTGCACTGCTTTTCTGTGGGCAATTCATGCAATTTGCTGATCCTGGTGGCAATCCAGTGACTTCTTTGTTAATGAGGGACGAGGACCTGTCAGTCTGTGCCAGTTTTACAAGCAGGAGGCGAGGGATCAGCAGTCTGGGGCTGGCAGATGTCCCTGCACACACACGGGGGGCTGGCAGTGCTGTGCCCCCCGGCCTGTCCTTGGGGCTGCCTCTCCCCACTGCCCATCTGACCAGGACACCTTGTTCCTGCCAGGTCTTGGCTTTGCAGGCCAGTCAGAGGTGTCCAAAGCAAGCAGAGATGTTCTCACCTCTGGCACCAACGAGGCTAATTCCTGTGAGATTATATTTGGCCAGGACTCAGGGGAAACTCCCAACAGGGCAGGTTCTCCATCCTCCTACACCCCCCCCACTCGTTCCATGTGCCAGACACCACTGGGCATCCTGACACTGCCTTGTCCTCCTCCAGGCTCTCCTCCCCTTCTCCATAACCAACCTGCAGCCAAACTGCTCTAGGGCTCATCTGTGGGCTCTGCTGAGGAGTGTTCCGTTTTCTTTACAAAGTAAGGATATTTCACCGGGAAAACAGGTTTTCCTGACCTGGCAAAACTAGTGGCCCCAGTCCTGCAGGTGTCTTCAGTCTGGCATTACCCACATGCCACGGGGACCTGCCTGGTGCCAGCACCAGCCAGGGGGGTGCCCGGGCTTGGGGTTTCGTCAGGATGGAGAGGGAAGCGAGATGGCACAGGCAGGGGTTGTGCAACCCTGTGGAGTTACTCATGGTCAGAGGCAGCATCAGGAACCTGCTTTTCATGAGGAACTTGACTTGCTAATGAGGCCTGAATCTGGGTCAGGCATTTCCCACACTGGGAACAGTGCACCTGGGCACCTGGAGACAGGGCACAGCACCTGGGCACCTGGAGACAGGGCAGAGCACCTGGGCACCTGGAGAGGGGGCAGAACACCTGGGCACCTGGGGATGGGGGCAGAGCACCTGGGCACCTAGGGATGGGGGCAGAACACATGGGCACCTGGAGACAGGGCAGAACACCTGGGCACCTGAAGAGGGGGGCAGAACACCTGGGCACCTGGGGATGGGGGCAGAGCACCTGGGCACCTAGGGATGGGGGCAGAACACATGGGCACCTGGAGACAGGGCAGAACACCTGGGCACCTGAAGAGGGGGGCAGAACACCTGGGCACCTGGGGATGGGGGCAGAGCACCTGGGCACCTAGGG
This sequence comes from Urocynchramus pylzowi, assembly GCA_013397555.1. Lineage (NCBI taxonomy): Eukaryota > Metazoa > Chordata > Aves > Passeriformes > Fringillidae > Urocynchramus > Urocynchramus pylzowi. The sequence goes on along the minus strand of VZRH01014900.1, from coordinate 12,533 downwards.
ATGGGGGCAGAACACATGGGCACCTGGAGACAGGGCAGAACACCTGGGCACCTGAAGAGGGGGGCAGAACACCTGGGCACCTGGGGATGGGGGCAGAGCACCTGGGCACCTAGGGATGGGGGCAGAACACATGGGCACCTGGAGACAGGGCAGAACACCTGGGCACCTGAAGAGGGGGGCAGAACACCTGGGCACCTGGGGATGGGGGCAGAGCACCTGGGCACCTAGGGATGGGGGCAGAACACATGGGCACCTGGAGACAGGGCAGAACACCTGGGCACCTGAAGAGGGGGGCAGAACACCTGGGCACCTGGGGATGGGGGCAGAGCACCTGGGCACCTAGGGATGGGGGCAGAACACATGGGCACCTGGAGACAGGGCAGAACACCTGGGCACCTGAAGAGGGGGGCAGAACACATGGGCACCTGCAGACAGGGCAGAGCACCTGGATCATCTCTGGCTGCCACAGCCACAGGTGAATTTCTGCAAGGAGCCTCCTGGCTTCTGCCTCCTGCCAGTTTCAGCAGGCTGGGGTGTGTGTCTCTGCTGCTGCTGTGAATCTGGCCCTGAGATCATCACAGAAACTTGGCTTTCAGCTGGAGGTGTCTGATGGGGACAAGTCCCTTCAGGCCCTGGCTCCTCCTGACGACCAGGGCCGCCTTCCTCCTGGCAGCAAAGCAAAGTTGCTTTGGAGATGATACATTATTTTCTTGAACACAGATCAGCCAGTCTGGGTGCTGCCCTTCCCGAGGTCATCCTGGGGTGGGGAAGAGGTTGACACCAACCAGACCACGGTCCACGCCCCAGAGGTCCTGCCAAGAGCAGGTCCTGCCCCAGGAGACAGAGCTGACACCTCTGAGGTGGCTGCCTGGGTCACCCCAGTGCGTGTCCATTGCTGCCAGGGTGAGAAATCTTTCCCTGACACCTACAGATGGCTGCTTTCCACAAGCTCCAGAGGATCCTGCCATCCTGGGGAGATGCTCCAGCCCCCAGATTTGCTGAATCCCCAGTGCTGCACCACGGGGCAAACAGGAGGCTCCCGTGCAGGATAGGATTCGGGTGTTTCGTTCCAGTAAAACTGGAATTTTACTCTCTTCCTTGCCCAAAATTTCCAAGATTGGGCCCAGCAGCCTGTTTCATTTGTATGCATGCCTGGGCTCTGGATGTGAATATGAAAATGGAGCAGCAAACAGAGGTTAAAGCCCAGGCAAGTGGTAATCAGATCTCACATCCCGTGTGCCGACTGGGATGCCCTCGCCTGATTTGCAGGTTACCCTCGCCTTGTAGTCCTTTAATTCCTTGATCCAAGCATCCATTCCATGAAAATCAATGTAAATAAGACTCCTGTGGTTCTGCCTCTCGCCATCAGAGCCCAGCACTTGAGTCAGATGGTCCAAAAACTGCTCTCAGCCATTTCTTTATTTTTAAAAATGAATCCAGCCTAGAGCAGGATTACATGGATTAGCAGCTGAGCATTCCCCTGCCTACAGAACATGCCCAGCCAGACGGAGACACGCTGACAGGAATCCTGTCCTGCAAATGTGACATGGATTTCCATGGCCTCTTGGCTGCTGCCATCTGAGCCCATCTGCTTGGCTGATCCGGGTCTGCCCAGCCAGCTTGGCCCTGGCCAGGAGTGCCAGGCTGGGGCAGGGGGTGCTCCAAGCTGCTGCCTGCAGGGAGGTTGTCCTTGCTGATGGTGTGGATGCTGATGGGGGTCATGGAGCAGAGAGGGAACCCCCCTTGGAGCAGGGGTGCAGGGGGTGAGGGCTTTGGCAAGGAGCTGGTGCCTTTACTGGTCCAGGACGTGGCCTTTTTTGGCAGGGAGGTGAAAGCCCTGCAGGTTTGGGTGGGGGGAGAAGCAGGGAGCTACCAGGACAAATCCCAGGGCAGGAGTGATGGACTGGGCTACAAAATTGGGCTATGAAATCTGGGTACAAAACTGGACTATAAAATTGCTATGTAAAATTGGGCTATAAATCTGGGTACCAAATTAGGCTATAGAATTGCTATGTAAAATTGGGCTGTAAAATTGGGCTACCAAAACTACACTGGTATTTTTCCAGGCCCTAGAAGACAGCTGAGCTCCCACCTCCTAGTGTAGGAGCATCCCCAGGACATGGTGTCCAGCATGAGGGACTGTGGAAGTGGGTAGGAGACCTCCCAGGCACACAGAAAAACCCCAGTGGCTCCTGCGTGGAGGGACACACCCCAGCTGCTGTGGGGACAACCCAGTGACAATCAAGAAGTGACAATCAACATTCTCAGACCTGAGCAGCCTGAGGGGCTGGGCTGGCTCTGAGCCCCACAGAACAGAAGAGGAGCTGGAGCCCTCCTCATGCTGACCCCATGCTGGGTGACCCCTGGGTTTAGAGCCTTGTCCCCTGGAAAGGACCTGTCAACCAACCAGGTCTGGGGGGTGTGTGATTCTGGGGGCCCAGCAGCGAGTGCTCTGCTTCCTGGTGGTGCTGGGAGCCCCTCACTGAGCTGGGCAGTGGGCAGGGCAGGGTGGGCACACGGGCAGGACAGGCAGTGTGTGCACAGAGAGGGAGTGTCGGGGTCTTCTCTGCTCTCTGAGATGACCCCAGGTGTTGGTGGAAGCCGCTTTTCCCAACCCAGCTGTCCAAGAAGGAGTCAGGAGTCTTCTGCTCGTGTTCTCAGTGATGTTTATTGTCTCTTATCTAAAATATTTTCTGTCTGACCACCGAGCTCTGGCCAGCAGGTCAGTCCAAGGCTCACTGCCTCCCACGGGGCTGGTGCTGTCTTTTATACCATGAACTACCTATTAGATATTTACAATTGTGTGCCAACCCCTAACACCTGTGTTAGACAGTGACTTTCTACTCTGAACCAATCTAAAAATGCCAGCATCACCTAAAAGATGGATGTCAGGAAGAAGAAGGAAGAAGGACAGGGCACGCCCCAATCCCTCCATCTTAGGGTTTTAGACCCCCCTGTACCAAATCCCAAATTTTTTCCTTTCACCCTCTAACTACTGCTACTGTGCTGTCTAAACTTTTGTGACTTGTGATTCCTCATATAAGGTTGGTAATTTGTCCCATGGGCTGAAATCAAAGCCCCAAGTGTTTTTGGCCTCCTGCCAGGGCTGCCCAGACCCCTGTCTGGGGTTTGGGGCACGAAGAGGAATGGCTTGGATTCCGACAAGGGAGAAGCTCTTGGGAAGGGCCTTCCCCTTCCTCCACCTTTGCTCCCAGGGTGATGCTGAGCACTAGCAAACACTTGCACTTAATAAAAGATAAATAAAAATCAATAAGTGGCAGAGCAGGCTGTCCTGTGCCCTCTGTCCCTGTCCCTGCTGGAGGGAGCTGCCTGGACCCCACAGCTCTGCCAGTGCCAGCTCCCTCTGCTCCCTGCCTGTGCCTGCCCGCCTGGCACTGGCCGAGGACCACGACAAAGTGGGGAGGTGCCCAGCCCCAGCCTCGTGCCAGGGAAGCCCGTTTGGCTAAACTAGTTTTCACTGACACCTTTTTTTTTTTTTTTTTCCCTTCCGTGGAAGCCTTCCAGGGATTTTTCAATTGCTCTCCGCCGAGTGGAGCGCGGCCAGCTCCCTGCCCGCTCCTCGCTCCTCGCAGACAGCTGGCTGCTGCCCCGAGCCGGCCTGCCAGGCGCCCTGCCAGCCGGGCAGGACGTGTGTGCCACGCTCCCACGCATGCCCGTATGGCGAGCGGCTGCCAGGCAGCTGCACAGCTCTGGCACGGCCGCCAGCTCTGCCCGGGACAGGCACTGCCCTGCCCAGGAACAGCGGGCTCTGCCCACGCCCTCGGCTGCAGCTGCCCTGGGCCCCCTCTGTGAGCCCAGAGGCCAAGAGGAGGCAGTGCCAGGCTGTGCAGGTGTGATCACCTCCCTGCTCCGCAGGGCTGACCCAGCACTGGGGCTCTGCGTCCTCTGCTGCTCATCCGCAGCCAGCACTGCCCTACAGCCGGGCCCTCTCTGCGAAGGAGCTTCCCTGGACCTGTCCCCGGGGTTAAAGACTCGTTTTCTAGAGGAAGATGGGCAGGTGGAGCAGAGGTGAGAAGAGCAGAGGCTGCGTGGAGGAAGGCAGAAATAACTCTGACCCCTTTGATGGTTCCCCCTGTCAGCACAGAGCTGACCTGCCTTGCTCAGGCCAAGAGTGACACAGGATCCTTCTGCCTGGCTCAGCACAAGGATGGGATGGAACTGGACAGAAGGAACAGAACATCCTGAGCTGGAAGGGACCACAAGGATCATCCAGTCCAACTCCTATCCCTGCCCAGACCCCCACCAACCCCCCCGTCCATCCCTGCAGCGCTGTCCAAAGGCTCCTGGAGCTCTGGCAGCCTCGGGGCCGTGCCCATTCCCTGGGGAGCCTGGGCAGTGCCAGCACCCTCTGGGGAAGAACCTTTCCCTGCTCTCCTCCCTGGCCCAGCTCCAGCTCCGGTCCTATCAAGGTCTGGACGTGCAGGATCCTGTGATTCACTGAACGAGCACCAAGGAAAATAAAGTGTTGAGCAGCTTTGTCATTCCAGACACATCATTCCTCCTCCACCGAAGCAGGCAGGAGTGCGTGCTGATAATCTGGGATCTCGTAATTAAATACCCTGCAGCCTGAATATGGATAAGAAGGCACAGTTATGGTTTTGTGGACTGTGTCACTTGTGGCATTTCTGTGGGTTGGAGTTGCTTTGCTTTGCAACTTAAGTGCTCGTGTAGCTGCTGCATGTGGCACGCTATCAATCATGGGTGTGAAAAATCCCCCAAGCCACCAGAAAATGGAAACAATCTCGAATGCTCCTGAAGTGAAAGCGCAAAGCCATTCCCAAGACATTCCTTCAACAGTGAAATGGCTTTTTAAGGAATTCAGACAGAAGATATAATAAGGGGAAAACTATACAGAGAAAGAATGCCACCCCACCTGCAGCAGCACAGTATGACAGAAAATTGAGGGTGGAAGGACTCTGAAGGTCTCTCATTCGACCTTCTGCTCCAAGCAGGATCAGACCAGGCTGCTCAGGGATTTTTTAACATGATCAGTCAGGTCCTGAAGGCCTCCAAGGACAGAGGATGCACAGCGTCTCTGGACAACCTGCTGTCAGGTTTGACCTTCCCCATGGTGAAATACTCCCACCATATCCAGTCCAAAGTTATTCTGGTTCGTGTCTGCTGCCTTCATCCTCCTGCTGTGGACACTTCTGGAGATCCTGGGTCTGCCTTCTTGGTGATCTCCTTGTAGATGGCTGTGGAGGTTCTCCCTTGATGCTTTCTCATCCCCAGTCTGAGCAAACCTCATTGCCTCAGCCTCTCCTCTCAGTGGAACCCACTCCAGCCCATGTGGCCTCCTCTGGATTCCCTCTGCTCTGCTGAAAGCCCCAGGCCCAGATGAGGTGTCCAGCTGTATCAATGAGTGGGAGTGGAGGGAGGTTTGAGCTCTGCTCAGCACCTCCAGCCCTGTGGTCTGGGTCTCCAGGAGTGGCCTCTCCTGTGTGCAGGTGGCCACAAAGAGCCAAATGGGAGATCCTGAGGGCAACTGATGGAAATCCTGGCAGGAGAGGGCTAAAAGCACTGTCCTGGAGGCTGGATGGACAGAGCAGCAACCAAAGGTATCAATGGCACTTCCAAAGGAGGTGACAGCTTTCTTAGAGCTCCTCCTGAGGGGCAGTGGAGGGGCAACTCCAATCCCTGCTCTGGGACAGGGACAGCAGCCAGGGAAGGGCTGGAGCTGGGCCAGGGCAGGGCAGGCTGGAGAGCAGGGAAAGGTTCTTCCCCAGAGGGTGCTGGCACTGCCCAGGCTCCCCAGGGAATGGGCACGGCCCCGAGGCTGCCAGAGCTCCAGGAGCTCCCAGGGATGAACAGAGTGGGGTTGTTGGGGGGTCTGGGCAGGGACAGGGGCTGCAATCTGTGATCTCTGTGGTCCTTTCTGTCTCAGGGTGTTCTCTGACAGTCCAGGGAGATCATTTGTCCTCCCTGGGACAGCACCAAAACCACAGCACCTGCCAGCCCCCTGAAAAAACACCCTGGGGAAGTGCGAGGAGGCAACACCATGCAGGGTGGAGATGCTCAGTGTGGGGAAATCAGCTTGGCTGCAGCTGCTCTGTGGCAGAGAAAGTGCAGCACCACCCTCCCGTCCCCGGGCACGGGGCCAGCGCGTCCCGGCACGAACAGGCAGCTCCCGGCACAGGCCTGGGGGTGTTTACTGGGGGACACTGCTGAAAGACTGCTGAAAGAGCTACTTGAAGAGTTCCCAACCCTTTTGTGCCTCCTCAGAGGTGTCTGCCACACTGACATTGCACCCAAGGCACCGTGCCCACGGTGGCAGGCAGGACTCACACTCCAGTGAAAGCTTGGGGCAGTGTTTGCTCCATGGTCCCGCAGGTACTGCCAGGACTCTGCTTGCAGCAGCTGAAAGGGATGGTCCAGAGGGTCGCTGAACAGCCTTTGCCATCAATTTAGAGCTAATTTAGAGCTAATTTAATGCTGAGATTTCAGCAGCAGCTGTAGGGGGTGAAGTGCTTGCCCCCTCCTCGCTGTGCCACCCCCTCGCTGTTATGGGAGCCCCGGTGCCAATGTCCCCCTGAACCAGCACAAACTGGGCTCCTGTAGCTCTGCTGAGCCTGGGAGCAAACCCCTGGCAGTCTGATGGCAGCTGGGCTGCAGACAGGGGGCCTGGGGGGTCTGTGCAGGGTGCAGCACAGCACAGTGCTGTCACTGTCCCCATCTGGGGGTTTGGATGCCACCTGCAGCAGGCACAACCCCTTGGTGTCTTCCTCTGCTCCTCTACACCTGCCAAAGGCCTGTGGATACCTGTGGGGATTCCCAGTGCTCTCCTTCAGAGCCCTGTGTGTCTCTGTGCTCCTGGTAACCCTCACACCATGCAGCAGAGGACCTGCAGGACATCTTGTTCCCAGGGCTCACCGTTTGGACCCACCCATCGGTTCCCTGGGATCCCCTGGCAGCGGGGCAGGTCCTGCTGTAGGGACATCACAGAGGTGGGAAATGCATTGCAGGGGCAGAGGGCAGTACCTGTGCTGTGGGATTCCTCCTCAGCTGGGCCAGTGACCCCAAATGAGGCTGCACTGGCTCTGTCAGATCCATCCTATTGTGAGAAATAGGGAAATGGGTGGGTTTTTGCTTTGCCTTTTGTGAGAGAAACGTGGCAGTTCTCAGGTTATGCCAGAGGACATTCAGGTTGGATATTAGGAAAAGTTTCTCCATGGAAAGAGTGGTCAGGAGCTAGCAGAGGATGGCCAGGGTGGAGTCACCATCCCTGGAAGAGCTCAAAAACCCAGCAGATGTGGCACTTTGTTACATGGTTCAGTGGGCATGGTGAGACTTGGTTGAAGGATGGATTTGATGGTCTTGGAGGTCTTTTCCAACCTCACTGATTCTGTGGTTCTCCCCCGACAGGACGAGTGACTCTTGGCATGTGCCACCAGCTGGGAGCTGCCCAGGCCTGAGCCCTGGCTGGTTCCCCTCAGTGAGGACACAGCTCACAGCAACCCTGTTCACAGAGAGGGATTTTCCTGTGGATTCCCATCCTGAATTGCCTGACACAAATGTGGGTGTTGGGGTGGAGGCACGGGACGTGCAGGAGCGGTTCAGCCCGTTTGCTGTCACCAGTAGGAGTGGGGATGTTGCCCTGCTGTGGAAAGGCAGGGCAAGATTTGGAATGGGGTTCTTGCAGGATTTGGGATGCTCCTGTCCTGCTCCTGGCTGCTGTGGGACACCAAGTGCTCTCTTGGAGCCCAGGGACAGGAGGGCTGTGCTTCCAGAGGGGGCCTGGTTCTGCTTCCAGAGGGGATCCAGGGCAGGATCACCTGCCCAGCAGGGGCTCAGTGCTGCTGGCCCAGGTGCTGTTACAGGGGCTGGAGAGGGCAGGAAAGGCTGAAGGGGTGCTGGGGCAGGGGTTCTGGTGTGTGCCTTCCCTGCCAGCTTCCCACCTCAACTGCTGAGCCAGTTTGTCCACAGCAGTCCAGTTCCTCCCTCTTTACCCTGGGGCAGTGGTGCTGCAGTGTTTAAATCCAGATTTTCCTGGCATAAAAACAGTTCATCCCACACTTGCTGGTGCTTAAAGAGTTCATAGAATCACAGAATCTCAGACTGGCTTGGGTTGAAAGGGACCTCCAACCCCCTGCCATGGGCAGAGACACCTTCCAATAAATCAGGTTGTTCCAAGCCCTATCCAACCTGGCCTTGGACACTTCCAGGGATGGAGCAGCCACAGCATCTCTGGGCAGCCTGTGCCAGGGCCTCCCCACCCTCACAATAAAGAATTCTTCCCAATATCCCATCTAACCTACTCTGTCAGCTGGAAGCCACTCCCCTCTGTCCTGTCACTCCAGGATGATCATGACCACCTCAGCAGGGCAGTGACTCCATCACCCTTCCGAACCAGGAAGGGTTTCCCCGTGGCTACAGCCCTGGAAAGAGCCCCAGGCAGGGCAGGACGTGGTGACCATGGCACCCACATTTCCTGGCCCTTGGCTGGAGCCCATAACCCCAGAAACAGCTGGCCACCAGCCCTGTGCGTGGGAGAAGGGCGGGTGGAGAGAGGAACACGGGCTCAAATCCAACAAGAAGGATTCCATCCCAGTCTGGCTGGAGGCAGCGCTTCCCAGAGGATGGGTCAGGAATCCTGGATGCTCCTGACCCTTCCCTGGGCTTTGAGATGCTCAGGGCACACCTCTGTGTGCCTCGGTGCCGGGGACCCAGCAGGGGATTGCTCTGGGCTGGTGATGGGCTGCTGCAGGGTGGAGTGAGGAGGAGCTCCAGGGTCCTGCACGAGGGGCTCTCCTGTCCCCCCCCCGTGCTCCAGCAGAGCCCACCTTACCACGGCCCCCTGCACTCCCTGGTAAACTACACCAGCCTTAGGGAAACTGAGGCAAGAAGGAAAGGAGGGCTGGGGATGGCAGGAGGTCTGAATGGCTGGAAGCAAAGCAAGGAGCGGGAAGTGACCGGGCTGTGCCCTCCCCAGCCGGCTGTCCCGGAGCAGGTGACCGCATCCACCGTGTCCCCCGGGCAGGGCGGGGCCGGGCTGTTGGCGGAGCTGTGCGGAGGAGCGGGGCTGAGCAGGGCCGGGCTCGCTCCGGGCCGGCCTTTCGGGAGTCCCGGGAGCGCTGCCTTGAGCAACCGCGGCAGAGGATGCTGCAGGGAGCGTCCGGGGAGCCGAGCTCTCCTCCGGCACTCTTGGCCAGCGCGGAGTTTCCTCCTCCCCGTGGGCAGAGGCCGGGAACGGCACGTCCTCGCTGGCCGACCTCTCCGGCCGGGTCAGCAGGTCCCCGCTGGCCAGAGCCACAGGAATGCTGGAGCACAGGCCGTTCGGATCGCGCGCTGTTTGACTTCAGCTCACTTAAAAATATCCTCTGACAAATACCTGCACAAACAAGGGAAAAAAACAAACACACCTCACCCTTATTAAAAAAAAAAGGAAAGGAGGATCTGTAATTTTCCACAGCACTGAGCCGTAGTCTTTGGCCTCCCCGTCCCTTGGTCCCTTGCCCAGCCCCGCGGGGGTCGCAGCCCCTGTGCCGGTGCCTTTGCTGGAGCTGGGGCGGGAGCGGGTCCTGCCCGGCGGGGAGAGGCTCCGGGGGTGGGAGCACCCGCCCGGGGCTTCCCGGCAGGCTCTGGCAGCCGGCTGAGCCCAGCCTCGCCCCGCTCCTCTCCCGCTCCTCTCCCGCTCCTCTCCGCTCCTCTCCGCTCCCCGTGCTCCAGCCGGGCCGGCGGTGCCGCCGCTGGGCACCTCACCTCCCTCCCGGCCGGCTGCAGGGAGCACCCTGCGAAAGGTGGGCTCCCCTGGGAGGGGCGTCCCTGGCCCTAAGCTGGGGCGTTGGCAGGTGAGGGATGCTCCCCGGGGCGAGCCCCCAGCCCAGGTGTGCGGTGTGGAAGCAAGAAATGCCTCCCCGCAGCACCGCTGCTGCTAAAGCTCGGGCTGGCTCTCACAGCACTGGCGGATATGCAGGAGAAACTCCCAAAGCACCCCCGGGCTGCCCATGGCGCGGGGAAAGGAGGGGAGGGAGTGGCTCAGCACGGAGGGAGAGAGCAGCCCAGGAGGGCACTGGGCACGGGGGGCAGGCCTGGGCTGCAGGCAGGGCACTGGGCACTGGGCACCGGGCACTGGGCACCGGGCACTGGGCTCAGCTCTGCTGGCTGAGCTGGGGGCGGCCCCAGGGGGGAGAATCCCTCAGTGGGGAGAATCCCCCCTCTGAACGGCAGGGCCTGGCAGCACACACCAGCTTGGGAAGGGCCACAGGGCTGTCCCTGCCATGGAGAGTGTCCCGGACATGGTGTCCCTGCCATGGAGAGTGTCCCTGCCATGGAGAGTGTCCCTGCCATGGTGACCCTGCCATGGAGCATGTCCCTGACATGGTGTCCCTGCCATGGAGAGTGTCCCTGCCATGGAGAGTGTCCCTGCCATGGTGACCCTGCCATGGAATGTGTGCCTGCCATGGAACCTGTCCCTGCCATGGAGCATGTCCCTGCCATGGTGTCCCTGACATGGAGAGTGTCCCTGTCATGAAATGTGTCCCTGCCATGGTGTCCCTGCCATGGTGTCCCTGCCATGGTGTCCCTGCCATGGAGTCTGACCCTGCCATGGAGCCTGTCCCTGCCATGGAACTCAGCCCTCTGCTTCACAGAGGGGTTCTGAGGCCCTGCAAGACCCCCAGCCCTCCCACCCCAGCCCTCTGTGCCCCCAGCTCAGGCCTGTCCCCACTGTGGGCTTTCCTGGGGCCATGGCCTTGGTGGCTGCATCCCTGCCTTGGAAGGACGCCCCCATGCCCGCCCTGTCCTGCCAGGAGCTGCTGCTCTCCCAGCAGGGCTGCCCGGGGGAGGTGGAATGCTCAGCCCCTGCTGGGGTGGGGCACAAACCCAGCGCAGGATCCCAGCAGTGCAGGGCCCTGGCCAGCCTCCCCTCTGGTTTACGGGGTCAGGGATGCTGTCAGCTCTCTGTTACTCAGGGGTGTCACACCCTCCTGGCGCTGGTGCTGTGGCTGGGCGAGGCTCCCTGGGTTACTGCAGGAGCCAGGTTTGAGCCTCTGGTGGCAGTGCCCTGCCCCTTGCAGCAACGTGTATGGTGGAAATGCCCGACAGTGGACAATGTCATGGACACTGACCATGCTCACATTGTCCCCACATTGTCCCCAGCCCTCACCCCACACAGTGAGGGTCACCACGTCCCCCCACCACAGAGAGGGGCAGCACTGCCTTCTGCAAATGCTTCATCCCCACCTGGAGCCTTTCTCTCCAGGGGGCACAGGGTGATGGCTGGGCTGTGGCTGGCATGATGTGGCACCTGGCCAGCTCTGGGGAGCAGAGGCAGCCCAGCACTCGCCTCCAGGGCTCTCCAGGGAAGCAACAGGGAGCCTTGGTCCTGTCTGAGTGGCCACAGGGCCAGTGTGGCTGGGAGAAGGTCCTGAGCACTGCAGCTGGGTGCTGGATCCCAGCTTGTGCAGAGTAGGACAAGGCTGGACAGCCATGGAAAGGCATGGCAAGATTTGGAATGAAGGGTCTTTGGGGTTCTTGCAGGATTTGGGATGCTCCTGTCCTGCTCCTGGCTGCTGTGGGACACCAAGTGCTCTCTTGGAGCCCAGGGACAGGAGGGCTGTGCTTCCAGAGGGGGCCTGGTTCTGCTTCCAGAGGGAATCCAGCTCTTGTCAGAGCAGGGGTCCCTGGGGGTGACAAGCAGGACATGCTGGCTGGGGGATGGAGCCTGTCCTGGCTGGGAGAGCTCTGTCCTCAGCGCAGGTGTGTGTGAGTGCTTCATGGAGCATCGTGTGTGTGTGTGCACGGACAGGTACACGAGCGTGGGCACACGTGAAGCCATGGACGTGGCTGTCAGCAGGTGTCCATGTGTGTCACACAAGGACTCCTGTGTCCTGCTCTCCTCCCTTTTGGGCAGGGAGGGTGAGATTAACCTCCAGATCCTTCCTAGCAGCATGTGCTCCCGCTCTCTCCCTTGGAAATGCCATTATTTATATGAGGAAATATGGAAGCGCCTTCAGTCCCTGCTCAGTGACCTTCAAACCATCCAGCAAATTGGGCTTGGACGCCGAGCCCGGCCAGATGGCCCTGCTCAAACACGCTGGCCGTGCAAACGGGGCTGCACTCCTGGATCCTGCTCCTGCTCCCAGGCAGCCTCGAGAAACGCCGATCAGTCTGTGCTCCGGGCAGGCAGCCACACCGCCCCGCCGCCAGCAGGAGCCCTGGGCTCTGCCAGGCTGGGGGGACAGCTGGGGGGACAGAGCTGGGGGGACAGAGCTGGGGGG
>VZRH01014899.1:0-14635 GCA_013397555.1 Urocynchramus pylzowi | reverse complement strand
AAGGAAGGAAGGAAGGAAGAGCTCTTTTAGCCTCCCTGTGAGGTCTAGAAAGTTTCATTACCAGTGATAATTAAGCAAACATCTGACTCAAATCAGTTTATGCAGCTATTTGGTCCTCTCTTCACTTTAAAAATAAATCCTCAAACCCCAGTTGGACAAGCTTGCATGGCAAGGGAGATTTAATCCATACCAAGATTTTGGTCAGATATTTTTCAAACACTGGCATAAATTTTTAATTTGGACTTTGATATCCAAATAGGCCCAGCTGTAGTCCTCCCGGGGATCCTTCCAGAGTCTTGGACTTTGAACAGGCTCTGTAGCAAACAGCAGAGACTACTGAAAATTCTGACGGCTGGTGCTGAACTGTCAAGGCCTACAATAAACTGGATATCAACACTTGGAGGAACTGGAAATCCCTGCCACTTGGAGGGACTGTTTAGAAAGAACTTCTCAAAGGAGAACAAATGGAAATAAAGTACAAGAGGCAGGAAATACTGGTGCATTTGTGTCTCCATCTGGGAAATATTCTAGGAATGTTCTCAGTAACACAGGATTAACACCTTGAAATGAGAAAAGCAAATAAACATAACTGGATATGGTTTCATTATTTGCTTCATTCTGTTTTGATTTTCTCTTCATGTTGCATGTACTATGTACCCTTTTCTTCTAGATGTGGCCCTAGATAACCATGTGTTAACTCTTTGAATGCTGACCAATTAAAAAATCTATAAGAACTGATTCTTCTTTTCTTATAGCAAATCCAAATTTTCTCAGGTCTTCCAAAATGTCACTTCAGTGCAGGCTGTGGCCAGCTGTTTTTTGTAAAAGCAGCAAGTCAAGAACTTGCAACATCTAACATAAAAGACATTTTCCTACTGCTTCAGGTCCAATACCCATTAGAAGTGCCAGGTTTTGATATGCTTATGTCTGATCTTACCCACCCAAATTAATGCTACAGATACAATCCTTGCACCATCATTATGGTAAGTTCAACACAACCTAGCTAATCTTAAAGTTTCACAGGGAAGTTGCACTTTGGATAAACAGGAAAATCAATGTAATTTCACCTTGATTAATTAAGAGTATTTTAGCCACTTGTGCTTGAATCAGGAAAATTTGACAGCTCTATAGCTGCCCAAAACTGAACATCTCCAGAAGTATATGCTGTCACTTCTAGAAGATGGCAGACTGCTTCCTTTATCAAGGTCCTAATGAATGGGTATCCTTTGGATTGATTGTCCTGTTTCATTCCTTCCAAAACAGAAAGGTGTTTTTCTAATGGTGAATTTATAATCCACCATGGAAAAATCACATGTCACTGTGAATACAGCAAGAGATATCATAAGACAGAATGGAAACATGCTAGGAAAATTATCTCAGAAGGTTGTCCATCATCTTTTTTTCTGTTATTCCTGGCTTTAATCAACCATTACATGTGTTGTATTTCTTGAACACCAAATTCACNAAAAAAAAAAAAAAGAAAGTGCAGCTGAAGATGTCAACAACATTAAAAAAAATCATTTTACAAATAGGCTGACAGATGGGGAAGAGCACTTGGTTTTTTAAAGACTCTGGCATAATGAAAGGAACTAGAATCACTGGAGAATTAAGTTCTTGTTGCCACTGATTAATACATGATGCACTGTCATCTTCTCCAGCAAAAAGACATGATATGTAATTCTGAAAAGGGACATCATTTGCTGCACAAGCCTTTTTTGCTAAAATTGTTGTTGTCTGCTTTTGTGATATGAACTCTTATCTCCAGAAGCTGGACTGTGTCCATCAGCTCACTTCAGGGGTTCTGAAATAACAAGATATATAAAAACTTTTGGTTTGAACTTATCTGAAGTGCAAAAGGTTTCCCTACCTGTGACGGTCTACTGATTGCCTGTATTTTTGATACCTAAGTTGGAAAAATAGACAGCCTCAAACCAATCTAAATCATTTTAGTTTAAACTCTGCTTCCTCACCAACTACCTTTCATTGAAGATCTTGATTTTTCTCATAAATCTACAGTGAAGAGAAAAAATGTCAGGTCTGTATAACACAGGAAATTCCCTTGAAACAAGCCAAAGTTCTTCAAAATCTTGTAATGTGAAGAGGGCCAAGAAACTACTGTAAATGGTAATCAGGCTCTGCAAAGTAGCTGACTTTATGCAAAGCAGGCAAGTGCAGTCAAAACACTTACAGTAATCAATTGAAGTTGTTGGGTAAAGTTTTTTCCATGTCCCATAAATTATTGAACAGTTAATTTCGTCTTTGTGCCTGCAAGACATTCTAGCTTTAGGATGACAGCTTTATCCATTAAAGGGAGTGTGGTGACAGGAGTACAGAGAGTGCTGAGAATGCAGGGAGAGAAGGCCCATTCTCAGCTACATTACCACTGAACAATGCTGGGATACGTCAACATCTTAATCAATATGCGAGAGTCAATTAATGGGGAAGCAAGCACATGGCTTAAGCAGGATCTCATTATTAAGTTCATGTTTAGTCCACCAAATAGGTGAAATCAATATAAAGCTGAGCATCATATAGTAAATACATAACCATCCACTCTTACCCAGCCTTTCTTCCCTCCTTATTCCCTCCTGGGCCATATTCACACATGCCTCTTCTCTCTTTCATATCGCAAGGGCAGATATTGAGGCAGACAGCAAAACTGACAGAAATTGAACAGATTGCAAAGGGCCACATTCTGTCTTCAGAGCCAAGGAGAAAGCCCCTCTGTGGCTCCAAAGGTATCCCTTTGAAAGAAAAGGTGTCATCCTTCAGAAATCTGTGCTTCTGTTTTTCTCCCTGTTGCAGGTTTCCTCAGATCAATGCTCTTACTGAGTCCTGGAAATGCAAGCAGTAGAGAGAACTGTTTTTTGCAGAAGGGACCTAGGATGCTCTCTGGGTCACCCACTGTCTAGATTTATATTCTGGACAGTTTCATGGTTTTGAAAAAGAGATCAGGATGCATGAATGGAAGCAAGCATATAAATGGCTGACTTCATACCTTTATTGTAGAAATTACTTCAGCTATTTTATCTGCTCCTAAGCTTCCTAATTTGAGGGTTTTGGGTACCAAAATCAATGGAACTGAATCAGTACTTCCTCAGGCACAGCATGAATATGTGGAATATCTGGTTTCACCAAAAACTGGGCATTTTATATTCATTTTTTGGCCAGTTGTGGTAATTCAGTTTTAAACAGAAAGGTCAGAAGGTGAAAGCAGTGACTGAACATTGGGAACTGAGTATTTCCCTTGCTTGATTTACAGAGGAAGCACTTCTATCTTTATGCTCTTGAAGATTCAGAAATATATGGGGGGGGGAAAGAAAATTAAGAAAGGTGGCCTCTATGAAGTAGTGTGAAAAGAATGAATAGTGTGATCTGATCAGACAGTACAAAAGACTGCGTATGGTAGGTGCTGGTTACACTAAGGTAAAGATGCAAGTTTGGAAAAAAGAACAATGTCTTTAGAGAGGGCATTATGGACCTGCCCTGAAATCAGCTGCAGTACTTGGAATAATTTCCATGGCACAGGTTAGGCTATCTACTTAGTCTTCAAAATAATCTTCAATGTGATTGTATTCTCAATGACACCCCTGCAGAGCAGAGTGAGTAGAAAGCCTTGGTCTCTCCATAAGGAGGCCTCAGCCTTGGGAGTGCCTCTGAATTTAGACTTGGATTTTTAAATCCCCCATCTTGGGTGACAGAGGATAGCACAGGGGAAGGAGAAAATAAGAATGGTATTGTCAGAGAGCAAACTCCACTTGGTGTTTGGCATTAGGAGGAGAACAGCTGACTAACTCAGCCACAGTACAGTCTTAGTGCGTAGCATGACAGAAGCCAGTGTGGACTGATCAGAAGATTCAGGACAAGAGTCTGAAAAACATTCTGTTTCCACCTATGCAAGTGGTAAACTTGCACTGGTGTGTTCAGGATGTGCATATAGCTGGCAGGTAATGTGCTCCTCCTCCAGATTTTGTTACCGAGCAGATAATTAGAAAGTAGTGTAACACAACATGTTCTGGGTGGAAAAGGTGTGGCCTAGACATTTGAAAAGCAAATAAAAATAACATGATGTCAGTCACTGCATGGAACTTTCTCACCTTTGTTTTTATCAGAGAAAAAATGTGAGAAAAAATTGGCAGTGTAAAGGGATACTGAAAGAATGACATATTTGCCTGTTAAGTATAAATATGAACAGCTATGGAGATCTGGTGCTATGGTGCTAGGTTTTAACTCCAGTAACATTCATCTAGTGCCAGGAAACACTAGATTTAGTACCTGAGGGATTGCAGTCTCAAATACCTTCTACATTTTGTTTTAATATGCTGCCAAGAATTTAAATTGGTAAAAGCTGGGGACTGACAAAAACTTGATCCCCAAGAGTTTTTCTGGCACAGATTTATCAGGGAATACGGTGCCATTATTTTTATTATAATTATTTTTTTTGTGGTGGTCGGGGAGCTCATTTATAACTCTGTGACTTCTACTCCCCAATGTATTTTTAAAAATCTTAAATAAACAAAGGGTTTTATTTTCTTGGTGGCGCTAGGAGCTGTCATTCATTTTATATACAATATGCCTACTTAGATTGTAGTCATATTAACATACTTCTTGAAAGATCAAGAGCAGGCAACAAAAAAAAAAAAAAAGAAAAAANAAAAAAAAAAAAAAAAAAAAAAAAAAAAAAAAAAAAAAAAAAGAAAAAAAAAAAAAAAAAAAAAAAGAAAAAAAAAAAAAAAAAGAAAAGAAAAAAAGAAAAAAGGGAAAAAAAGAAAAGACTGTGGGGTACACATTCCATCCAAACCACTACCACCCATCTGGTGCCTCTCTGTTCCAGTGAGGGATGAACTTACAGTGTGTAGTAAAAACAGGCAACTCTCTTAGGCCCAGTCCTGCTTTCACTGATGTCAACAACCAGCATCTGTTTTGCAATAAATATGTAATGGGAGCAAGCATTTCACAGGGAAATATGGGCTTGCAAAGGAAAAGCTGGACTTCTCTTGGAGACAGACATCTAACAAAATAACATTTAACCTTTATTGGAGTTATTTAACCTTTTTAGCTTCCCACTAGATAGAAGGTCCCTGTGATGCTTGAATGAAAAGCAAAGCCAACTCCCTTTTATATTGCAATCATGACCGAAGGACCCAAATTAGTTGATGTAAGATCTAGATCAATTTTATAACATTGGATAGGAAGGCAAAGGGGGATCTAATTTGAATGTGAATTGTGTTGTCTGTTTTGCAGGCCAGAGAAAATTCCTTCCCTTGGAATGGAGACTGCTAGGATAGTTTTAGTGCTGCTCTGTGAAGGTGAGGAGCACCTTCACTCTTGAGTCTTTGAGGTTTATGCAACTGACCTGCAAACTGACCTTTACACATATCAAACAGGCAACTACAAATAAAGCCTCTGTCAAATAGGTTTAGTCACTTACTCAAGGTGATACAGCAAATAAATAGAACAGAAAATAAAATCAAAGAAGTTTCTGGTTCCCAGATTTATGCTCATTCCATCAGGTCAGACTGTAGCCAACAACAGCACAATGAAAACACAAAGGTAATATATTCAATAGTATCTTTATGGTTCTGCATTGCTCTCACATGCCATAACCAACTCTCCCTAAACATACTTTCAAGTTCACTAACAGTTTATAGGGTTTGGTGGTTTTTTGTAAAAAGAATTTGTCATCTTGTGCCTTGAACAGACACAGCATAGCTTACACTGCCCAGAATGCCTTCAATTTTACTATACAACTAGGTTAGATCTCTTAGGACTTGTACTCTTTCTTATACCTGTGTTACAGATAAGCTATCCACCAGATTATTTCTTCCCTGTAGCTCAAAGTACAAGATAAAATTCCTTCCACCTGTTGGGTAAAAAAAAAATCACCCCTTTGGGTAAAAAAAAAAAAAAAAAAAAAAAAAAAAAATTGTATAGAAGCTATGTTGGTTTTGGTCTTCTCTTGGATTTTCCTAATAAAAGCACAAGCACAATAGTTTTCTTATTAAAAAAAATATTGCTGGGGTTTATAGTATGCATTTACCTTGAAGGAACACAAAACACTTTTCAAATTGCAGCTTGGACCTGGCAAGCTTCTGTGCCCTCACAGCGTCCCGTTGACTTGAATGATGTTCCCAACACATAAAGATTTCTCCATATGGATCCACTTGCAGATCTGGCCCTCAAGGCACAATTTGTCCCTATGCCAAGAGAATAAAAGCACTTTGAAGAAAGGAAATTTTATACATTTCGGGTCGGAGTTTCCACCTGGGCTTTGTTCCTTATGAAAGAACAGGGGTTGTGAGTTTCTAAAAGTGGTGGATCTTCTAGGTTCTGCTGAAGGGCCCAGCACTAGAGCCCCATTCCTTTTTGGCCCCAACACAGCACTGATTTCTGAGAAGCCATATTGCCTTTTCTGTGTACCTCTGCACATGAAATCTACCTCTCCTGCATGCTGCTTCCATTCACCTGAGGGAGTACACACACCCACATGTGTCATGCACTTTCCATCCCTGGCATTGAGGAGGATGGGATTATTCCCCTTGCTCAAGGGGACGCTGGCAGTGCTAGGGATGATTGTACTGCAGCTGAGAGTCTGTCCTCAAAGGAAATATGCCTCAACAGATGACTGAGCATAATCTCAGCAAAGACCCCTGTGCAGTCTTCTGCAGAAATGAGTGATGGGGAGGACACTAGTGCAGCATCAGTACTTTACCCATTCTCCTTCCCTGAGGTATACCTTATGGATGTGTTTCTCCAGCTCTCCAAAAGCAGAAATAAATCCCAAGTACTTTATAAACAGTGTTCAGTCTGTATAACACCCTGTAGAAATTAAACCACCCATTGACAGGGAGATTTGATAAGTAATGTCTCTCATTTCTGTCATGGGTGGAATTTAGCTGGCTAAATACACAGATTAGGATACCTAGATTAATATGCCTAATCATTAAAAAATTGCATTAAATATCTGGAGACTATAAGGGCAAGCACTTTCACTTTAAGCTAACTTCTAACTACAGCTCACATGATAAAAGCTCCAGATGTTTGTTCATTTCTTTCTCTGTGTAAAGGTCATACATAGCCATTAGTATATGTAATTGGTCATGCACTACATATGTAAGTGTATAAACTACAAAGAACAATTTCCAGCAGTCTTATTCTACACTGACAATTTCTGCTGCAATTAGGAAGCAAATAGGTGCACCTCATAATTTGGGGCTCTGAAGAGATCACAGAAGCAAGAACTATGCCTTTAGCATGGAAGGGTTAAAATCTTAAGAACCTAATTGCAAATTAGCAACACAGAGAACAAATTCTTAAATTTGGACTTTTTAAAATTGCTTGCAGGCATGACATAGTGAGCTTGTCCCACACTAAATTTGTAGTGAATTTATGTGAACTTGCAGAGCCATTTCATTTAGTAAAAACATCTAACAAATGTTTTCACACTGTTCTAGAAATACTCAATATATGATTTGTAATGGGAAAGGTAAAATACTCTAGATAGTAAAATACTCTATCAAAACAAATGCATAAAAGTGTTTTATTTTAGACTACATTTAGTGCAAGAAACATGCACATCTACTAAAATCCCCTGTTCAGCCTTTCCACTTGAAGCATGTGTTCATTAATTGCTTGAATGTTCCACATTGTCTTAGCTAGCTAGAAGCATCCTAGCTGAATATGCTCCCCAGAATCACCTCAGATCAATGCGGTGGTAGGTCTCCTTTCATCCCTAGTCCAACAACCCCCCTCCAACAACAGAAGTCCTTTGCAGGCACAGGGCCCTGATTTATGTTTAATGCAGCAGTGTTTTTACTGCTTTTGGCACAAGATATTTGAAAGAGGTGAAAAAGACACACAGGCAAAAGTCTGTTTAGAAAACAATTCCAACATAAGCACCATATGCCTTCAACTCATAGGCTCATTTCCAGGCAAGCCACCACAGCAAGCACAACAATTAGACCAGGTTTAATTTTTTTTCTTCCTTAAGAAGTGGATGAGGTTGTGGGGGAGGGTAAAGGGAGCAAGTGAGTAGGGAAGTGTTTCCTTCCTATAGGAAGGAAAAATCCTATAGGTTTTTTTTATTTTTTTTTCTAACTGCTTTTCTTTCCTTCTGCTGGGTTACTACCCTGTATCTATCTAGCCCTAAGGAGTTTAAAAGCCTCAAGTAAGTATTATTAGGTTTTTAGTGTGTATTTTCTAATTATGTGTGGGTGGGTGTGTGTGCACACTGGTGCTGGAAGTAGTTAAACCCTCACACAAGAAGAAGCAGGCTGGCTTTAATGACACTGGTCCATTGGTAGGGATGGCAGTTTGCACCAGCAGGAACAATGCCTGCATACTGTCCCATTAATTCCTAGAAGTGCATACATCAAGCTCATGTTGTAGATAATTTTCATATTTGGTCAAATCTTTTGATATGCACATGAACTGTATTTATCTGGACCAAGAAAGTCCACATTGCTAGAACAGAGGTAGTAGCTATAGCAGTAAAAACAGAATAAACAGTTTTGTTGCCCCTTGGTCTATGTCATTGGTGATCAGGATAAAACCTTTAATTGACTCCACCAAAATGAGGCTGAGAAGACCATGTCAGGGCACAAGGGAGATATGAATTTACAAAATGGTGTTGTTGCTATCTCTACAAGAACTGAAAAGTTAAAGGCTCCCCAACATTCAAGACTGAAGTTGTTTTTATTTCTCTAGTAATTCAAAGTCCTGTGATGTCTGAAGCTTTAAAGGAACAGGGAGCAAAGAGAGATCACCCTTGTGGTTCACACCAGGAGGAGGGGGCTGCTTAACCACAAGCAGTAGTCATTATCATCAGACACCTGGAAAAAAACAACAAGATTTAAAATTTAAACAGCATAGTATCTACAGCTGAAGATAATCCATTCCTCTAGAACAAGATGTATATCACTATTATTTGATCAGTAATGGCTGAAAGAGCTTGGTTTCACTCAAATTATTCAATGCATAATAAACCATTTTTGTAACCCAATCAAAGTATAGAAAAATATATTCACTGAATATTGTTTGCATTGAGTCTCAAGAAATGATTTGCAAATAAATTTTGAGGTTTCTTGGCTAGTTCCATTGTATTTAGGCTGCTCTCCCAGGTTCTCCCAGGATACCCATGCTTTTACAAGTGTGCCTTTCTAGGGTGGAGGAATAACCACCTCTGGGAGCATGTGAAATCATGTTAAGCTTGCTGCTAGATCTTCAGAAATAAACAAAATTTACGTTAGGAGTGAATGACTCTGTAACAGAAAAAGCCTCCTGTATTCCCTCTGTCATGATCTATACTAGGAAAATATCAAATTCTATTCAAGGTCTTAGTAAGGGATGTATACTTTATCTTTTTTGGAGAAAAAAAAAAAAAAAAAAAAAAAAGAGTGTAGAAAAACTCAAGAAAATTCATACGGAATGGGAGTGGAGGGGAAGAGGAGGATGTATGGAAAGGTGGTCATTTCCTTTTTTTGTCAAAAGCAAATTGAAAACCCCAAAAGCTAATGCCAGTGACATCATCTGCCCAAAGCTCTCAAAGTACTTTACAAACATCAGCTGACATGTCTGTCACTGAGGAAAGCATCATTAGCAGGAATTTAGCTCAGGATTAACAGCATTCTGGGAAGTTAGTTGACGCATTCACAACCATGGTTGCCACACTGATTGAGGAGTTTCCCACTCTAACAGTGTCATCCTTCTTGGACACCCTCCTCCAAAATCCTGCCTGACAGCACACAGTCTTAAGAAAGGATGAAATTAAGTTTGTTTTAAAGATGGGATTTCTTTTGTGAAAAAGCTAGTGATCCTTTTGTTCAGTATTTCCTTTGTTTTGGTGCGACACAGATGTCAGCCAACGGAAAAACAAGACAAGATCAAGATCCCAAGACAAGTCAATTCCTCTAGTGTGTGATGACTGTGCCAGAGTACTCTGTTAGACCAGCAACTATAAGGGGAAAATATTTGTGACAATAACAGTGTGACATCAGAAAAGAGAGGAGGCGGGGGTGGAAAAATTTCTGGAACTAAGAGAATTAGCTAGGGGTCAAGGGCTGGGAGCATGACTGGCAAGGTAGAAGCATAGAAAGAAATACATCTGGGAGAGAGATATTTTCTGGGCTTTTTTGTTGTTGGTTTTTATTTAGGTTTGTTTTTTTTTTTGTGGGTTGGTTTTGTTGGGTTTTTTTTTGGTGGGTTTTTTGTTTGGCTTTTTGTAGGGTTTTTTATTGTTTATTTTTATCTTTACATTTTTAATATTGGGGGGGTTTTGGCTTTCCTTTGTTTTTCTAGAAACTGGAGGTGGGTAACTTGAGTTTGGAAGTTAAGATGCAGACCCAAATAATGCAGTATTGCTAGTGCAAAATCAAATTTCCCTGTCTCTGGACTCTTTGCCTGCCTTGGCTTTTACAGCCTCTGGCCCTTCTTTGCCCCACCTGCCCTTCAGCCACATTTCAGTCTGTATCTGGACAATACTTTGTGTAGGTTCATGAAATCCTATCAATCCACTCTTTTCAAAGTATCAGGCTAGCAATCTGTCTGCCCCATTGAGTACAAATTCATATATCCTCCTGCCTCCTCACCCTTCTTCTTCTTTCTTTTTTTTTTTTTCCCTGGCAATTAAAAAAGTAAAATCTAAGACCAAACAAATCAATGTTTACGGATTTGTAATAAGTTTCTTTCTATTTATTTATTTATTTATTTCCTCTTCAGTCACTAAAGAAGCAGCAGCAACTTGCAAGGAGCAGTTGTTGCCAGAGGGTGAATCATAGCTATATTGATTTGATTATGTAAAAGCTCAGAGGAACCTAAAGCCAGATACAGAAATATCTCATAGTCCAAACCCTGTGGGACACACACTAGTAAAAAAGCAATCTTTATATTGTTCCTGATAAAAGCATCATTAGTTTCCTCACAGTGAAACCATTTCTCTGCTGATACAGTATATGGTTTTCCTTTTCTCTAGAATCCACTCAGACATAATTAACACTCAGTTACGAGACTTCAGGTTTCCTCTGGAGTGTGCACTTTGAGGCTGTTGAGAGCGTGGGTGCACAATCCTGAGCATCTCTGAGTTGCTCGCTCGCCCCTCACAGAGCAGGGGTCTGGTCTCCGGGGCGGGGCGTGGGGCGTGCTGCACCTGAGTTTTGGCACCCCCACTTGCACCCTCAATTGGCTGTTCAGTGGGGCTGAGAAGGCCCAGCATTGGTGCCAGTGCTCTGTCAGAAAATGTCTCTCACCCCCCTCCAGGCTTCATACCACAACAAAGGCACAAAATTGCACAGACACATGGACCTGCGCAGATAGACTCGTTCCCAGCTCGTCACAGCAAAATGCTTGCATGTGTGATTTTCTGCAGAGCAGCTCCTGGGGGAAGCACTCTGCTGCCATAACTGGCTTGAAGGTGGGCTGGAAAAAGCAGGAGCAACGAGTTTAAACTAAAACATCATGGAGAGCTTAGGCTATACATTTTTACTTGTACTTCTATTAACCACACAGCTAATATCTGGGCAGACTGAGACTGGGTAGGCAAATTCAGCAACTCCAGGTCTTTCTGTGTACCATGAAGGAAGAATACAACCCATTTTTTTGAAACCAATCTTACAAATTAATGCCTCCATTATAGAGGAAAAATGTATTGTAAGTCAGTGTACTTCATTCACCTCTAGTTCTCTCTTTCTTATCAATTTCAATCTTCTTTTGGCCCAACCAAAGGAAAATACCAATGAACTTAAACATCCTTTGTTCAAATCTGCAATGTGGGAATTGGCTGTAAGATAATGTAAAGTGTTACCATGATACTAAAGGTGATACGAGACAGATATGGCACAGCTATGCTTCTTGCTAAAATACTACGTGCTTCAGAGAGGAAACTTCGTGTAGGTGAGAGAAGGGAAAGGACAGAAAGACTCATTTCAACGCTTGCACCTGTCTTCTCTTCAAATCAATGTGAAGACTCCTCAAGGAAACTTTAAGACATCTGGGAGTTTGCTGACAACTCTGAAGGATTCATGCACATACAACTTGAAACAATGCCAGAAAACTCAAAATGTCTAAATGTGGTGATTTGGGGGATCATTTTACCTAGTTTCAAAAGGCTTTAACCTTATTGGAGTATCACTAACATAAGCATGTTTCTGCCCTATACTCTTGAATTGCCAAACAATTGGAATTACTATAAACCAGGAAATTATCCTCTTTTTTATCTCTCTCTCTCTCAGAGCTCAATTCATGTCTTTTTCTTTCTCAGTGCTGTTCCATTGGCTGCAATCCTAGCTGGTGTGTGCCCTGAACTCTTCAGACAGTACCACATAGTTATGTACAGGCTAAAGCACAACATTTAGGAGACTTGTAAAATGCAGCCTGCTGAGCACTTTGCATAACCAGTGCTTGAGAAGAAAGGCTGTTCACATAAATTATTTATTCAGCCTACCATTTGCAGTGATTTTTCATTATCAACACAGGAATAATTCCAGTGGTTTCAGGTCTCTTCACCTGCTTCTGCAGTACCCACAAAGGTAGGGGTGTGACTGTATAGTACATCAAGTGTAGGATAGCAACTTGTCTGCCTGATTGATTTGTTCAAGTAGGATGGATCCCTGCTGTTCACAGCTATCTCTGTCTTCCATTGCAATGTGGTGCTGAATCCCAGAGAGTGCCACAAAGTACTCTCCTCAACAGTGAGAGCTGAGACCACTTCAGGTCTCTCTGGGTTAAACCTGGTGCATAGTCCCTGGGCGTCTTTTAGCACAAAAGTGAAAACAAATCTCATTAAAAGAGAACTTCAGTTATTGGAGAAGCAAGTGATTCGCCCATCTTTTACACATTAGCATAGGAAGTATCTAACAAAATATTAAGTGCACTGTGATATGGTGTTTTTACTCTGAATTCTGTACACATTTACCATTGAACCACGTGAATTAAGAGTCTTGTTCTGACAAACCTGCGGTCTTTGGTGGTTTTAATTGTAATTTAGAAGAATACTTAACCTTTTGCATGATCTTTGCAATTTGAGTGATCTGCTAGCATGGCCCACAGCATTACAAGTCTATTCAAAGCATCCTTAGATATTTGTCCCTTCAGTTCTCTCAGCATTCAAAACAGGTGAACCTGAGACCTCACTTGTGACCAGGAGAACTGCTCACATTTGATGGATGACATGTGATTTGAACATATTTGTGCTAAAACAAAAGCTAAGACTGCTTGGATCCACTCTCTCTGAAGTCCTCAAAAACTTTGACCCAAAAGCAGCTGATATGTTCAGAAAGAAGGCACATAACAAAACCTTGTGTGAGAGAGAGAGTAAAAAACCCAAATTATTTTTTAAGCAAATGCTGCAGTTTGGGACTAGCTGATGCACAATTTTGTTTTTAATAGATTTACTGACTGAAATACTTTTTAATTAGAAATGTTTTAATTAGAATTCACTTTCATACATTATAAACCAAAAAGATAGAGTTCATCTTAACTTATCTGAAAATATAAGCATTTCTGTTTTAGAGAGAACTTGTGCTTACCACTCACTGGAATTAAGTTATTATGATTGTCTTTCTTGTCTGTAGCAATCTGGGTCTTTCTTCTGTACAAAAACCAGGCATCAATATAAGCATCAAAGAAAACCTAGGACCAAAACCACTGACACAGGTGAAACTACAAGATGGCTAAATGGGAAACCTTATTTTGATAAGTCTTGCAACTGAAAATGTGGCAAACAGAATTGGTTAACTTCATATAACAAACATCCCTATGTTTTGGCTTTCAGTCTACATCTATTCCTCAAGAAACCCTTCTTGTACAAAAGGTGTTCTCATATTGAATAATGCTCAGTTCATTGGCTTATTCTCTGCAAGAATTAATAAACCCCTGAAAAATTGCTGTGCACAACAGCTTTAATAGCTCTGTCCGGCTGCTTCCCAGTTTCTTCCTCTGGAAATAAAGCAAACTCTATCTATAAATCAAGGCCACTGAAATGAAGGCCAGTTGCACATCACAGAGAATGATTTTATAGGTGGAACGTGAGCTTGCTAATTTCTAGAATAAATTATTGTGCTTTATTGAAAGCAGTTCCATTTACACACTTTTAGTTGCAAAGACTTAAAAACAAAATCACAAGCCTGTTATAGGCTAATTTTAACATGTGTCTTTTTTTTCCAGGCAGCTCTCAGTATAAAACATTTAGCTGAAAATGTGCCAGGAAATTTGTTTCATTAAAATAAACACCGATACACTCATTGTGAAGTTATCTCACTTATAATATCAATGATCTTTAATAGAGTTGTTTTATTACTGGCATAACATTTCTGTCTAACAAGGCCTGGAGTCAATATTTAACAGATTTAGGTCAGATTTAGCAATAGGATTTTGCAAAAACCAGGGAAGGCTGAATTCTGACTGTAAACTCATAAAGTAGGTTTACAGATTACAAAATGAGCATTTTCATAAATATGCATGTCTCATAAATATTTGAGAAAAAAAATGAAATGAGATCCAATATCTAAATGATTGTCTAATTAATAATTCTTTTGATAGGGTAGTCTTGAATACATATTAAACACGTGAGAAGAAAGAGAAAAGAGAGAAAGAAGGAAACGAGGAAGAAAGGAAACAAAGAAGGAAGGAAGGAAATGAGGAA
>VZRH01014897.1:392290-425597 GCA_013397555.1 Urocynchramus pylzowi | reverse complement strand
CTTTCTTCTACCCAAAATTTCCCACATCTCTTCTAAACTTTCCTCTCAACAGCTTTTTTTTGGTCTCAGCTTTGTTGTCTTTGGAGAGTTTCCATTCTTGCAATCCCTCTCTAGAACAAGGTAGGAAATAAGCAATTTTCCTCAGCTTTCATCATCTCTATTAATGTATTAGCTAGTTGCCAAAATTGCAATGGCTAACTGCCCTCTCCCTCCCATTAATACTACATGAGATAGTGTGAAAGAATAAGCCAGTAAATACAGATACTGTCGTGACACACAATGCTGGAGAAATAATCTTATACTAACCCAACGATGTCAGATATATGTTAACAAATTCCCCAAACCATTATCTGGTCTCAGTGGTTACAGATTTAATTTTCTTCCCCATAGCTTGTAGAGTGCTGTGTTTTGGATTCAGAATGAGAATAATGTTGATTACACACTTATGTTTCAGTTCTTGCTATTAGTGCTCACCCCAAGTCAAGGACTTTTCATTTTCCCATGCTCTGCCAGCCAGCAGGTGCAGAAGGAGCTGGGAGGAAGCACAGCCAGGAGAGCTGACCCAAACTGGCCAAAGGGATACTCCATACCCCATAGAGTGTCCTGCCCAGTAAATGAACTGGGAGAGTTGGCCAGGAGGGGCTGATCACTGCTCAGGGATGGAATGGGCATTGGTCAGAGGGTGGTGAGAAATTGTGTTGTGCAGCTCTTGTTCCTCCTGGGCTTTATTCTCTTTTTCTTTTCAGAATTATTATTAGTTATTATGAATAATATTATTAATATTATTTTGTTTTTATTATAATTTATTTCAGTTATTAAATTGCTCTTAACACACAGGTTTAAGTTCTATCTGATTCTCCTCCCCATGTCACCAATAGAAGGGGAGGGTGATGATCTGAGTGAGAAGTTGCATGGTACTTAGTTGCTTGCTGAGATTTAACCCTGACACACCAAAAAAAAAATTATGTCCTTGCTTTTTTGTTTTATCTGATCTTTCCCAACTATATTGGTAAAATTTATTTTAAAATCTGGAAGTCTCTGGGTAGAACTTCATAAATAAATGTGAGGAGCCAAGCCAATGACCTCAAGAAATCATCTGTTGCCTCATTGTGTATCTATACAACTTGACATTGAAAGAGGAAGGGGAGGAAGGAGCAAAGAAGAATGTCACAAAACCCTCACTGATGTTGTGGAAGACTTTCTGATTCTTGCTAATGCACTAATGTCCTGTTACCTTCAAACCTGTCATTAATTCCATTCTGGTCTATGCCCCTCAAATAATCAAAGCTCTGGAGCCTTTAGTACAGAAGTAATTATATCATTCAAAGTGTAATGTGGCAATACAAATGAGACTGAATATAAAATGCAAATGTAAAGTATACTAAATTAAGCTGATTAAAGAGACATTTGAAACAGGTCATCCAAATGCATTAAAATAATTAGTCCTGCCACATTCTTTGTAAAATGAAAAAGGCATTTTAATTTTCAGTATATGAATTTGAATGCACAAATCAGGATTATCAATGCAACTTGCTCGGTAGAGCACATGAGACATCAGTAAGTGTATTCTTGCAGCTCAGGTCTTAAGCACAAGGTGAAAATTAAGTATGTTCAGAGAGAAGTTAATTTAATTCCTTTTCTGAAGACATTTTTTGAGCTGTGTTTTCTTCCACTTGAATTATCGGACATTTAGTTTTATTCAAATATCATGGTATTATGACCAGAAAATCATGCAAAAAGAACTACACAGTGTTTTTCTCTGATTTTTCTCAACACATGTTTCTCAGTGGCTTTTATTGAGTTCCAGACATGGCACTGGTAATTAATCCTTTAAAAAGTTTAAAGAAGAATTGACATTAGGCCTGTGGGCTAATTCAAATGCCAATTTCCAAGCTACTGGGAAGACATGGGCATGGCCAACAACAACCTATGATCTTGGCCCATGATCTTGGCCCAATTCTTTCACCTCCTGCTGCCTCTGAAGCATCAAGAGATCCAACTGAGCTCCACATGGGATGTTGCAGAGAAAGACAAGGGCTGGAAGCAAAACTGGGAGGAGGGCATAGAGCTTTGCATCCATTCCCTCCTACCCTTATAGGGTATGGAGAGGAGGGAACAGGACATCTGAGTTGATGTAAAGGAACAGAGAGGGAAGCAAGACTTTGAGCATCTCTTCCTTTGAAATACCAGAGAGTTAATCACTCTATGACCACTGTGTGATAAGGGCTTTTCTGCTGCCTCCAGGGTAGACTTAGCAGCATAGCTCTCTTGGTATCATCACCTCTAACAAATACAAGCTCACTCCAGTGTTTGTGCAGCACTGAGCCTTAGCAAACAATTTTTT
This sequence comes from Urocynchramus pylzowi, assembly GCA_013397555.1. Lineage (NCBI taxonomy): Eukaryota > Metazoa > Chordata > Aves > Passeriformes > Fringillidae > Urocynchramus > Urocynchramus pylzowi. Next base: position 423,253 of record VZRH01014897.1, on the reverse strand, counting down.
CTAGAAGGACCACATGGAGACCGCAATACAAAGACATCTAACCACTTCCTCAGGGGCACAGCTGATGCCAAACAGGCAATTCAAGCCCTGCAAGACACAGGCTAACAAAACTACTGTATCAGTATCTGGCTTCCCAATATGTCTTCTGATAGCCATATAATCAGATTTTTGAAGTTCAAATACAGGTATCTCACAACTGTCCATCTGTCCTCCGCAGCTTCATGCAGCATCTCATCATTAACAATGCGAGATTTCTGCACTTTATTTTTTTCCTGAGGAAACTCTGTATTCCTTATGCATTGCTAATGAATACAGAAGATTATTTCTGCAAAGATATATGTGCCAGACTAGCTGAAATTCCTCTGCAGTGCCCAGGCAATCCCCAGAGCCAAGCAGTGAGTCCATTTGTGTTCCTGCTTGGATCTTGGGCTGTCTCCCAGGAGTGCTCTGCTGAGGGACTCTGCTTAGGTGTGTTCATCATGGGCCAAATGTCAAATGTTCAGCATAAAGTTAAAAAAAAATTTAAAACCCACTTTTTTTTTTTTTAATTCCCTCATGATTTTTTCTTCTTTTTTCGTATGGTCAGCAGGTTTGATTCATTTAATCAATTAATTAGTTTGAGCTCCAACAGGATTCCTTGTGTCTCACTTTTTCTAATTGGATTCCATTCGATACCTCCAGATTAATTCCTAGAGGGGAAAATGGTGTTTGAATTCCACTTGATGTACCTGATACAGGTCAACTGTCTCTTCAAATCTCCAATCTGAGGCACTTTTATAGCTTAGAGTTATTCAAAATACACAGTACCCTTTGATCTCAGGAAAGACACAAAAACATGAAACTTTCTCCCTTCTATTTCACATTACTTCTTCTTTATGTCAAGACTCCGTCATCTTTACCATTCACCTTTTGATCCTAACATGATCTTCCATCTTTCCTTCCATATTCCCAAAGTCAAATCCATTCCCTATATGGAGATTTGCTTCACTGTATGAAGTTGAAGAGATTTTACATTCGAAACAGATAAAAACAGTCAGCAGTAGCACAGCTCACCAGACTCAGTAATCTGTTCATGAAGTAAATTTCCACGTGTCATTTGGAAAATACAAGATTTATGTCTCTTTTCAAGTGAGCAATTTATCTCATTTAAGTAATTTTCTGCCAACATTTATGGCTTTTCTGCTTCATAGTAACCCCAAAGTTGCTGCCTTTGAAGAGTGAATGCAGATATTTAATGAGAAAACTCCTAAATACTCAGAGCTTTTACCATCCTGTTTTACATTGTCCTTAAACTGATGATAGTTTCCCTGATGTACTAGGGATAGCACTGATGAACTGTTTTTGAAGCTCAGTCATCCAGCCCTTTCTCTTCTAGCCAATAATGTAAGAGTCCTTTATGATAGTAAGATAACACAGACACCTGTGTGTCCAGTCCAGCTTCAAATCTGTCTCACCATGTTGCTTGAAAACTGTGTTTCCCATTTTATATAGCAATTGTATAACAGCTGTAGGTGCAGACTGCATCAGAATTGCTGACATCTAAAAGTCAATGCAACAAGACGACAAAAATGCTCCTGCTACTGTTGAGTGTCAAGTTAGTGCATTTTTCACTCCTCATTAATTCCAGTGCTGTTCCACATTTAGTCTCTGTCTCATGAGCAGCAGCAGAAGCTACTTGGTAACTGGGGTCCTTCAAAGCTTTAGGAAGGAGTGAGGCCACTGACCGGAGGCCATCGAGAGACTAGCTTTGCTGGATCACCCTTTTCTTCAATGAACTGATGACATATTTAAAATTATGACTGGATTTTACCTGAAAGAGACACAGATAAGAATGATTACTATATCATACAAAGAATTTCAGGTTAAATAGCACAACTTCTTAATGAAAGCCTTATTATACACAGACCAGACTGTATCATGGGAAAATATTTCACTAATTAGGTCTTAACTGCCACACTTCCTAGCTGAGTTCTCACTAATCTTTAGTAGCTGTTGACTTGGGTAAAAGTAGAGTGATCTCCAGCTGGGGTGACACATACCAAGTACAAGCACAGTGTGGAAGAGGAAGAAATGCAAAAAATATCCTTTTCCCCAAACTTGAATATGTCAGGTTGGAGAATTGCAAGGTAAGGGAGAAATGAAAAGCATAACTTTGAAGAGAGGGGTAAAGAGCTGCTCTGAAGAAATGCCCCGTGAGAGAGGCAATAGATGTTATACATCAAAGCCCTCTTGTTTTAAAAAGCATTTGTATTTTTATGAGTATTGAATCTTTAATTAATTGATTTATTAATTTTATTTACTCCACAGAAATATTGATGCAACACCTGAAAAAAGCAGGTAGCAAAACCTGTCATCTGTTATGTGGGGAACTAACTATTGCAGAAGAATACTTACATAAATGCATGGCAGGTTCTTGGAAGCACTCTCCTCTTGCTGGACAGAACCAACAAGACAAAAGCATTTGTGGACCACAGGTAAGACAGAGCTTCTATAATCAGGCTCAGAGCCACATCCTAGTTTTGTCTGCAGCAGCCAGTAGCAGGGAAAAAATATTTGTCTCAGAATCTTTAATCCTGGTCTGGAGGAAAATGATGCTGCTCAGTCACTGCATGAGCACTATTCATGCCAAGTTCTGTCAGGTTCCTAAGGCTGCAGAGGTGTTCCTCACTCCCAGGGAAGGCAGAGGTGTCCTTCAGGCCAGCACACCGACCTCATAGTATCAGCTGCTGTTACAAGCCTTGCTGTGCTTGGGCAGGGTGTGCTTGAGGAAGAATTGCTGAAGGCTATCTGGGAAGTTTCTTCTGAGCTTCTATAAAAGCCCCAGAGGCCAACACCCTGAGAAGACCTCAGCAGACTTCCACAGTCTGAGCAAAGACACATCCCTCCCACAGAAAACCTCTACCTACCATACATATGGCACAGCAAGTCTCCTTGAGCTCCCAGTACTGCTCAAGTGAAAAGTCTCAGAAATCTGGGACCAGTGCTTCATTTTTCACTTCAGAGCAGATTTGAGTGGAGCGAAGAAGTAGCCAAGACCAAAGTCCAGGGCAGCAACATATACCCATCACTTTTCCACATTCATGCCAGTCAGGTAAGTATCTGCCTAGTCTGTTCTTTGCAGTAGTGTCTTAGTCTGTAAAGCAAACACTGGTGGTTACAAAATATTTCCAACATTATCAAAAAAAGCTGTTACCTGTAGGTGACTAAATGATACCACTCAGTGATGTAAACATCAAAATTATGGCTAAGGGTCCACCTCCTGCTTCCAGAAACAAGTCTTGTAGCAAGGCAGATCTGGGGTATGTTAGAAATCCATGAAACAAAAGCAAAGCAACAGTAAACTGTAGCTTTACTAGGTAGTGACAAAAACAACAACAGAAGCAGCATCTACGAATGATACATACAAACATCATCTGTTTGGTTTATGACAACCATTTTTATTAGGCTAAAAAAATAAACCAGGAGGCTCAAGCTGGCATGCTATGCATGATACCTGAATAAGATTCAGATTTCTGCTGATGCAGACTTGCAAAAAAGCACATGGCCTGGCAGAGAATTTACAGAGCAACTCTTGCTTCTAGATATGTATCAATATTACCCAAAGCTATGAGGACTGAGATTGACATTCTGCCTTTAAGAAGATGATAACCATACTTTATGCAGATTGAGCTACTAATGTCTTATGAGCTTCTTCCTTAGCAGTGTTTAATGCAGATTTAATTCAGATTTCAATTAAGTCAGTACAAAATTCCAATTTATTTGAAGCATAATTGTATGAAAGCTTAACTGTGGTAGAAATCTTTTTGCCAAAAAGTGACCTGAATTGACAGTTTTTAGAGAGGTCTCTAGGTGGAAAATACACTTCACTGCTCTAAAAAGACTGATGAATTCATTGATAAAAGTGGAAATAGAATATTCCATTAGGAAGGCATAAAGTGAAGCAGTGCTGCTAGATTCCTCTGTATGTGATTAATTATAATACTGTTCAATAAATTAACACTTTCTCAGTATGTCAAAAGTCTTACATTTAGCATTAACATCTGAGATACACTGTAGATACTATAAATGCAGCTGTAGTCCAAATATTACTACACTTATCAGGAACATTGACTTTCATCCTGTGTATCATGATTAGAGTTCAAGAAACAATTGCTTTAACAGGTCTGGTTTTATCTCCCAGGTTTTACAACTGACATAATATTTTAACATGGCGTGCTTGCTACTAGGTCCCCCTTGTACATTTCCTCCACTTCCAAACTATGCTTTTCCTCAAAAAGCTTCCTCCAGTCACTAACACCACTTACAGAGAATCCATATTGACACGGTAAGATTCAATGCAAAAAGAAAGTTTTATTCACATCCCTTTACGTAGGATATAGTTTATAGGAAGGGAAAAGTCTAAAATATACAGTTATATACAAGAAAATAAATTAGACAGCTTTACACCAAAGTTTATGGTGTAATTTTTAAATTTGCAAGTAAGAATATCACTGTCCTTTCTCATTCATCTCAAACAAAACATAAAATAAATATTCATAGTTGTAAGTGCAACATCATAATCACATTATTAGTAGTAATTACTATTATTATGATTGGTTTTGTTACTGTTGTTACTATTATTGCTACTGTAATGCCTGTTCTGATTATCAGCATTATTATGACAACTCCCTTTGTGCAGCAAGAAAACCTATCTGCTTTAGGAAAGCTTTCTAGGATAACATCATCTCTTACAGCTTCAGAGGACCTCATGCCTTTGAATACTTCAGAAGTGCAAGGCGTTGTGGCATAGGCAGTCCCCTCGTAGGTAAAGACCAGGTCTGTCAGCAGCAATCAGTGATTTTTTCAACACACCAGCTAAAACTGTTTCAGACTTTTCTGTTCCTTTGTCTTCCCTTTTACTTTCCAAAATTCCCCATTGACTTTTAACAGTCATGGGCAGCAGAGGAAGGCACAGGTTACCTATTTATGGGTTATTCCTAGTAGTGAGTGTTTCTTATCTTGAAGGGGCCTTCTCAAGTAAGGGAAAGGGCAGCCCTTCACAGTCCTTCACACAAAACAATTCTAAATGAGCTGCAACTGAGTCACTTAAAACTATCTCACTGACACCACTTAAAAACCCCTAGACTCCAGAGGAAATACAAATGAATCTGTTTTTAATGACAACTCAAAGGACAGCTAACATGCATCACAGGTGTTTATGCATCTGGTGTTTATTCCCATTTCATCATTGTTAACATAGCCTCTGACATATGGTCATTGAACAAAAGATAATTAAGGGAAATTAGGCTTCATACTTTGCTTGTAAGTGAATATGATGACATGGCTGACTAACCTTGGAACAATGTGGGTGTTTTTCATACACACTGAGGGAGGAGATTCAGAATACCCATATGTGACAAACAATGTAAGACCCTCTGTTGATGGTCTTTTCAGTTTACATCAGCAACACCAGAGCTTTGGCCTGAGTATGCAGATCAAGAACTAAAGGGTCCAGGAGAAGGGGCAAGGCAGCAGAAATATCAGCGTGCTGACAGGGTCCTCAAAAGAGATTTGATGACTGATAAAATGGAGACTCATTGCAGTGTCACTGAGGGTCAGATCTCTGGGTCAGTGTGATAAAGGAAGCAGATTAACAGACTCTAAGTGCTCCTTGTGCTTTTTCAGACATCTGACTTTTCCTAAAAAGTATTATTAGCCCGAATAATTTGGGAGTTGACGTAGATGATCATTAAAGTCCCCTTCCAACCCAAACCATCCTATGAATTAGTCAGCATTTTATTGCCATTTTAGAAAATAAAATGTTCCTGGTTGGCATGGAAAGGTGATGGCAGGTCCCATAGACAAAGATGGGCAAGTGTATCAGCAGTACTTTTTTCTCAGAGGTAAACAAAACTGTTTATATTCTGTAAGCAATGATCCATATGTCAGTGTTTTAAATGGTGAACTAACAATCTCAATTGGTATTTTGTCACTGGAAGCATTACATAAATTAAGATCTGCCACACTAGAAGTAAAAGAAGTCCTAGCTCTTGATACATTCTAAAAGTATGTAACCAGTTCAAGCAAAACCCTACTGCAGGACACTGCCTTAAAGTTAAGAAGCTTTCAGAAGGCAGCAATAGCCTCATGGAAGATAAATTCTCAGAAGACTGTGAAATATAAGAACGTCCAGATTCAAGATGTTTTTAGGTGATGGGTAGGAGACTAGGAAACAATTTTGAGTAATTATCACTAAGTGCTGGATATTCTGTTGTCCACACTTGTATCTAGGACATGGGGCAAAATGCTACTTTGGTCTGTTCTATGATCCATACTCTTTAAAGACTCCATTTTAACTTGGCTTCATGTCACAGGAGTCTAGCCAGAATCAATATTTATCCTGTAATGCATAAATAAAATAACTAATCCAAAATATTGCTTAAGCTTCAATATGAGCTCTATTATGCAATGTTTGAATAAAGTACACAGTTAAGCTCATTCTCAGGTTACAGCTCATGAAAAGATCAGTTTTCAGGCTTTTATTTCACTGTTCTGTTTGCTTAGCTGACAGTTATAATTAAAAGTAGAGAGGTTTAGCCTGCTCTAGGTGGATGTACTTATAGGGCCTATGAGTACTGTTTCATATTATTTTATGAAGAATGGATCATGTCAATTCTGTCAATCATTCTGAAGCCTTTCAGGCTAAGAATTTAACTTGTTGCCAGAGGCTATATTTTTATGAGAATTTGAGTGAAAATGATCTTGCCACTTTCAAGTATGTAAAAAAATGGTTGAGAAAATAGTTTCTTCCCTCCTTTTTATGGCCATCATGATTAGTACTTAATTACTGAAGTCATGACTAAAGCCTTGACTTAGTTAGGGCTTTAATAATCATGGTATAATTCACATGAGTTTTATCCAGTTTTATTTTTTTCTGCATCCTCAGAAGAGTAAGATAACAAAAAATTTTTAAGCCTTATCCTAATTAGAGCTTTAATGAGCATAGTATAAAGCTCATGAGTTTTATCCAGTTTTATTTTGTTCTCCATGCTTTAAAGAGGAAAACAATATTAAAATTTTCCTCTACAGGAAATGTTATCATTATTTGTTATCTAAATTACACAAATTTAGCAGAATGGAAACAACAGCTACCACCAGCCTGCTGTTGCCTTACTTTCCTAGGTAGCTGAGCTGAGCTCAATTTAATGTCCTTGTATTTCTTTTCATGTCTTTTCATTTCACTCCATTCCTTGATTTTTCATTGCATTTCTTTTCATGGAAAAGTCTTCATTTCCATGGAAGGAAATGAAATCTTGAGATTTCAATGACTATTGTTTTTTGTTTTTTTTTTTTTTTCTTCTTCTTCATTTCATAATTTTTCAATTTCATTTAATATCAGTATATTTTATATTTTAAGTCCATTTTAGCTATTTTCCTTTGTTAAGACAACTCACTTTGTACTGAATTGCCTTTTTCTTATTTTATTTCTCCAATGTGCAGTTTTCAAGACCTTTTTCTGGACTTCACTGTATTGGACTTGACTTATTCTCCTGCCTTATCTGGCAGTTCTGTACCAGTGCTTGAGAGGCAGCAATAGCCGATTGCCTGAGGATGGATGTACTTGTAATTAAAATGCAATTAATTCTGTCTACTTCCCATTTTTTAAGTATAGGTTAAGTAAGGTTGCAAACAGCCAAATTATTCACATTCCATTTTAAGTTTTCCAGAAAAACTAAATGCAAGCTGTATTTAAAATAAAATCATGCCATTCCAATGAAGTAAAGCAATCACAATGCTAAGTAAAATCCTTTATTGAAAGAAACATGCTGAAGACACTTCTATATTTCTTATTGTGGCAGATAAACTTACTCACCCCTAACCACTAATAATAAAATATCAGTGAGTATCTCACACAAACCACACGGAAATAAGTGTCTCAAGAACAGTGGTGACATCTGTTGTGGGTCAGGTTTCTCACACGCATTTCTTCCCATTGTCAGCAGAGAAGCTGTAAAGGGGAGAAGGAGTGGTTTTCTAGGTGAATAGACACAAAGGAAGGTGGCTAATAGCTCTGGCATCCCAATGATGTAGTTTCGGGATTTGGGAGTCTTGCCTTGCGGAGGCTGGGCTCTCCCACTGGGGTTTTTTCGGGAATTGCGGCATAATGCTCTGAGAGAAGAGGAGTTGGGGCTAACCCCAGACTTGACAGAGGAGTGGGGCCCGGCTTCCTGCCTTTTTCCATTTAGTGATGGAAGAGAGCGGATGTTGTAGCGTGCTTTTATATTTTGTAATACTTTGTAATAGTTTTTTGTATTCCTTTAGTTTTCCTAAGTAGTTTACCCCAAACTGTACCCCTTCCCTATACCTGTTATCATTCTCCTGGGTTGAGATCATCCCCAAACCCCCCACCCTGGCCCTCTGTCAGTCACTCAGCATCCCATCCTCTTTATCCAGAACCTTCGGCCAAATCCGTCGTGTGATTAGCTGGAGGCCAAGAGTCAGCCCCCCAAGAAGTATCCTATACGTTGCCCAAAATGTCCATTCCTCTAGATTCCATCCCTTTAGCATCCTTATTGGTCAACAAACGTTATCTAGCTTTTGTTTCCACCTCCCTTTAAATGTGACCTTGGCATAGCTCCCGTTGCTCTGAGCAGGAGGCCCCCTGAGGTTGCAGGAGTCCCTCGGGAGCTCTGAATAAACCTTGGAATAGCCCCTGCTGAGAGTCGGCCTTTTCCTCTCCCACTGTCTCCAGTGTCTCTCCTGCTGCAAAGGCACTGGCCCAGCTGCCATCAGTCCCCTCGGGGCACAGAGAGTGTCCCCGCTCTGAGTGTCCTCAGAGTGTCCCCCCTCTGAGTGTCCTCAGTGTCCCCCCTCTGAGTGTCCTCAGTGTCCCCCCGCTGTCGGACGCATCGGGGGAGCCCCCCCCCGTTGTCTGGCGAGCCGGGGCTGGCCGGGGTCCCTGAGAGGCTCGCAGGGAGACAGGAGTCAAGCGCTCTCGTGTGCTGCAGAGGGCATGTGCCTGTTCCAGCACATCGCTGCGCTCTAGCCGGCTGTCTGGCTCTGCCCGCTTCCGCCGCTTCTGCCCGCTGCTGCCGAGGGGCTGCGTCGGTTCCCGGGATACTGCCGTGTCGTGACTTGCTGCCAGTGGTGGCACCAAGAGCAGCTGCTACCTGTGAGTTTTACAACAAGCAGAAATCTCCCACCCACGCCTTTGGCCGAGCCCCCACCGCGGCCTGAGGAGGTGCAGGCTCGCATCGGAGAGCCCCGGCAGCCGCGGGGGAATCGGCGCAGCCCCTCTGCCTCGCCGGAGCCACCACCACCTCCTGCCGGCTTGGGCGTGACTGTGCCGAAGGGGAAACTGCTGAACAGGTGGGGAATTTCTGTGTTTTGTTGGTGGTAGTTTTGTCCTATTTTAAATATATTTGTTTTTTCCAGTAAAGAACTGTTATTACTTCTCCCACATTTTTGCCTGGAAGCTGCGTATGTTTGAAGTTATAATAATTTGGAGGGAGAGAAGGGTCACTTACCAGGAAGGTTCCTGCCTTCCTTGCAGACATCTGTCTTTTAAACCAAGACAACATCTCAGTGTCTTCCATCCACAGTCTACAGCAATGTTACCTAACCTGTCCATCACTGTCCCAGCTCCCCCTGCCCAAGAAACTAATACGAAGGAAAGATAAACAGGTTCAGCAGTCAGAGAAAACGCTTCCTGACATGGCCCTGACACGTGACAGGGAGGCCAGTCCAAGTCTGTTTTGGGCACATTAACTTTTTATTGCTTATTTTCTAATTTGTGCTACCTTAATTATGTATTAAAGAAAATGTACTATCCAAACTCACGTACACAATTTCAATGCACTTACTTATTAGCATTCACTTATTAGTAGATCAAAAATTTCATTTCTTATTCCCCTCCTTTCCATTCAATTGCATTTCAAATACTTCTTGATCACTTCATAGTACTTTCACTTGAGGCTGAAAAAAATTATTCACCAGATTTAGCATATTCTGCTAATAACTGATCACCATTCCTGACTCCAAAGGTTTAAAGAGCTTTAAAAATTTCTGTCTGGTTATCACAAGAGGGGACAAAACTCCCTGGAAGGATAACATCAAATTCTCTGGGGACAGATTATCAGGGGCAGTTATTACCTTGTCTACATGTCAATGAACTTCTGGTTGGCCATGTTTTATGCAAACCTGTGCAAGCTGTGATATAAAGGGGCACCTGGGTTATTTGTTTCTCAGCAATTAAGTAAAACTTGCATGTCTATTTAAGATAGCATTAATAAATTGTGAATGATTTTGATGAGTTGCAACAAATTAATGTGATTTCGACCCCTTTATCAGGAGTGCTGGCAATTACACAACTCCTATCCTTGCAGTGTTTGCATGTGGCAATGCAAGCAGCTGTCAGCAAATGCTGAGCAAGACATCTGTCTCTTTTAATGGAGCAGGGTGCAGTGATTCCCTGACCAGCTGCATAAGCAGGAAAACCAAAAATTTATAGCCTCAGATATGATCCTGCACTAATGAATTTGGCTACAGTCCTGTCTCTGCACAGCACCACGCTATCAGGTGGATGCAGTATCTTGGGTTAGAACTAGTTGGTTGCTAGACAGCAGGGCTGTCCAACAGCCATAAATTCTGGAAGCTTTAGTTTTCTTCCAGGGCTAGAAAGAAAACATCAGCATTTTACCATCAGCTTGTTGAAACGAACACATTATTATAAAATGTTTCCACTGGAAATTTTGTTGGTTTTCAAATAAAATATATTTCAAAAAATGATCTCTGATTGCTTCTGACAGTTACCAGCTCCTCTGTCAATCCTTCCCATGTCTGTCTGCATCTTGAACTGTTACTCCCCTATCATTCAGTCCTGGGTATTTGCTGTCCTTAAAGCTCATTTTCTCACTCCCTGCTAATTCCTGATGCACAGACACAGTCTTTACAATGTCTGGTCTCTTTTTGGTTGTTTCTTTTTAATTGCCACCACCTTAAAATGCACCCACTGTTCAGCACACAAGCAACATCCCTAGCACATCCAGTCATCCTTCCATAACTACTATTAACTGCCAGGATGGCACCTTCCTCTGTAAGGAACCTGTCTTTACAGGTCTTTACAGCCGTACTCACATCTGATCCCTAACTGTGCTCAATTTTGAAATCTGCAGGTGCCTTTTCTGGAAGCACTTCCATCTATCCCCGAGCAGTGCCCACTCTTAGATTTCCGCAGTAGGCAACTTACCAAAGTTTTTTCTCTCCACCTTGTCTGACCAAGCCGGCCTCTTGATTTCCTTCCTGGCTTTGTTCCAGATTTCCACCAGTCACCATGATCATATCTGCCCTCTCCTTTCTTCCTTCCTGCACTCCAGAAAAGCCCTTGATGTAGTGCAACTACTCCCCTGCAGCTCACTGGAAGTCTCCTTCCTCAGAGCAGTGACAAAAGCAGCTGTTTGCCAGCTCCTCAGAGTAGAGGATGATAAGTGATTTCAGAGTATGAAGAAGTGCTAGGATCGATTTGGGGAGAGTGTTTTGATCCAGAGCAGAAAATTTTTCATTCTCTTCATTTGAGCTGTTTTCCTCTTCCAGCCATACAATGGTGAGAGATCATTTGGGGAGTCCAGTGGGTCCTTCAGACTGACTTATGTGTAAGGCTGTGAGATGGCAGCAGCTGTGTGGAGAGCTACAGATATGCCAAAAATAACTGGCAAACTCACCAGCTCCGTGTACTTGAGACAATGAGTGGACCCTGTGTGACTTCTGCTTATCCCCAAGCCCACAATCTAGAGACAGGGGCTGCAGCAGAGCTGGAGTGCTGACTCTCATGTCCCAAAAAATGAGGGGAATACCACATTGCTCTGAAAGTTGTCAGAGGTGGCTTTGTCAGGAAGTGCTTGGTCATGATTACTTCTCATAGGGATTCACTTGCTCCATCAAAACACACCTAATTTTTTTTTAGGCGAAGTTTCTCAGCTCCAGAATTAAAATTTTAGTGGGGAGAGACAGAAACAGACTAGCCCACCCCAAACAGAATAATGTCTAGGATATCCAAGGTACAGAGGAGTATATGGAATATTCCTAGAGAAAATATAGAATAAGGATTTAGGGGAGATCAGAAAAAAAGGAATTAAGCATGCCTTTCCTATAACTTGGGTGTGGGGAAGCACTACATAGCAATGTATTAATTATCTTGAAAAGCTCTCAAGGCTTTGTTTCCTCTCAAGGCAGAGGGGGAAAATTCAATCCTGAAGGACACAACAGCTAAAAATAAACACAGTGGGGAAAGCTGTCCGATCGGCTGCCTGTCTCTGTCGGACACGTGTAGGGTGGTCCGCAGACAGCCTGCAGTGAACAGATGAGTCTGGACTCTTCTTTTGATCTTTTTCTCAGGTTGTTTATTTTATCTTACCTAAAAAGTTTTTCTTCTGCCCAGCTGAGATCCGACCAGCAAGACAGCCACACGCAAACTCTCCGCCCCTGGGGCGGTAGAACACTCTTATACTGATAATTACGTGTATGATATTTACAATTTTTCACCAATTCCCATCACCTTTGTTGAACAGTGCACCTTTAGCATAAACCAATCCAAAGTGCATACATCACACAGGAGATGGATGACAAGAAGAAGAAGAAGAACCACGAGGTCGGGCCTAAATCCTCCATCTTGTCTCCATCATACCCCCTGCACCAGAATCTTAAAACCTATGTTCTAGTCTAAGAAAGTATTTGTCCTTCACCATTTACACCTCAGAAACCTGTGAATCCTCATGTTGAGATAGCACGACTCTCGAAGGGTCAAAATCAAGCCACCAGGTACTTTTGGCTACATTCCAGGACTTCTGAGCCCCCCAGGGGCTCTCCCTGGGACTCAGAGCATCCGAGGTGATGCACTGAGTTCCCACAGAAAGCTATTAAGGTGTAGGTGGAGTTATAATGTTTGTTATGTTTGTAAAACACTGTAATCAAAGAATTTTAATAGATAGCATTTGCAGACAATTCACTTTAAAGCTGCTATAAGTGGAACCCATAAAGACTGCATTTCTTTAATTTCCTTTCACACATTAAGATCCTTTTCTTCTTGGCATGTCACCCTAAAATCTTCTGGAATTTGATCCCTAACCCAGACCTGAAAACACGGGAGGTTATCTGATGTTTTTGCGCCATCTACAGATCTTATCAGTCAACTCACATTTTGGTTTTTTTTATTGCACAGAGCACTGACTAGATATTTTCATAGAAAGATCGATTATAATTGTATTGTCATGTTCCTGAGAAGTAATAGTGGTTCAGAGTCCCAAGTCACTATTTTCCTTTTCCTTTTTTTCTCCCTACTGTTATCACAGTCAGACTGACCTCCAACATCTTATTCAGAGGTTCTCTAAATTATTCCAGCCATTTAATAAGTCACGTACTTTTTGGTTTTAAAATGTTCCAATACTTAATTACCCCAGCTTCAAAAAAGTGTATCTTGTTTATGATGGCTTTATCCCCAAATGTAGTTTTTTCCTCTGAAATGGAGAGGGGCCTTTTAAGAAACCAGCACAATGGCAAGATAACATTCTTTGTCTTTCCACAAAGAGACCCTGAAGAGTAGTTTGTAAATTCCCAAGCTAATTCCTGGATGTGAAACTATATATAATTAAACACCTTCTTCAGAGACAAAGAAAGGGCTAGGGTCTAAAAATGTCACCTCCAGCAGCTGGATACCAAACTCTTTGTGAGAGAAAGGCTCCTTGCCTGAAGGCTGGAGATGTTCAGCTGAAAGCTTCTTTGGAGAGCAATCAATAAGCAGTAAGAGGAAGCTTGAGGGTACCCAAAACATTACTTTTCCAGATATGCCAATTTAATAACTATCTAAGATACTGGATATTAGGTTAAGGTGACATGATCACAACAGTAACTCATTTACCTTTAAAATTACAGCCCATTCATACTTTCATTAAGATAAGGAAATGCTTTCCCATATACTTGAAATACACTTGATACTTCAAGGAAAAAAAAAAAAACAAACTAGGTTATATTCAGCTTGCTGCTGCATTCAGTGGAATTAAAAAACAAAAACAAAACCAAAAACAAAACCAAAACCAAAACAAAAAACAAAAAACCCCCACGCTATTATTGGGCTTTCATGTAAGAAAAATCAGCCATTAGCACAGCCACAGGGGAGAGAGCAAAAGTGCAGCTAGAGAAATTTCTGACAGTAACTAATACTGTAATACTGGATAGTAAGGGAAATAATTTATGTAATGGCACAGTCAGAGATTATTCCTTTGTCACATTTATACACCCATTCTTTAACAATCAGCAACTGTGAGGTCTTGAGGTCTTGAGCTGATGGATGTACTCCAACTACATTTAACAGTCACCAGTGGACCAATCCTTCATGGTTTTTCCAGATCTTCTTTTCTCTAGCTATGTGAACTTTAGTTTCCACAGAATCCTTTAGCAATAAGTTCCGCAACTGAGTTCAGTGTTGTGCAAAAAGGATTTTTCTTGTACTGTTCCTCCCCTATCATAAGTATCAAAATATTTTCCCCTATAATCATAATGATAATATATTATCACCCTATAAAGACTTTTAGACAAAAAAGTAACTAGAAACTCTATTTCCTACTGTAAAACCCACAAAGAAAACAATCATTTGGGAAAAAAAAGTATATATGCCTTTTAGAAACCTCCTTTAAAGAGAAAAATTAATTCCTTATTTCTCGATAAATTTTACTTATGTATTTGCAATTCTAAAGGATTGCAGGAGGAAAGCCACTTTCTCCCTGAGTTCACCATACACTGCTTAGCCTTAAAGTCAGAACCAATAGTCATTCATATGGCTTAAGTGCAAGTAAGCATTGTTTTGCTTTGTGAATACATACTAGGTTTTTTTTGTGAAAAAGCTACCTAAAAACTGTGTGTGTGTTAATGCTGACACTCTTTAAGTGTACTATGCACAACCTATTAACTGCATTTTGTACACCAACACACACAGACACACACAAGTATACGGATACAATGCAGTTAGATTTTTCCTTTTAATTTGGCAATTCTAAAACTAATTGAAATGGAATATCATTCAATATCCATTACTGCAAATAAAGGACCATCAATTTAAGGTAAACAGGGAAACAGCTGTTTTCCTAAAAAGTTGTCTTTAATAATGTCAAAGGTTTTCTTGATATTGTTTTCTATTATTTGGGATGACATATTTTATACGTTGGCCTCTGACACTTGAACACAACACATAAAGTTTTTTTTTTGCAACATTAATTAATGCTGCCTTTACTGGTACCTAAAAGGACTGGACAGATTTCTATCTAAAATTTGCACAGTTCAAAAAATGATGGCACAACCCATAAGTGGTTGAAAATATTTTATGGAGCATATTTGATTAGAATATGGTATTTCTTGCAAAACAATTTTGTTGAATCTTGTAGTTTTTTAATAGAGGAAGATGTATATGAAAGTGGTACATCACATCAAACTCAAAATACAATATTTGGGATTGATTCCTTTCTGGAACGTTGTCCTGATTTCTTCCTTTAATACTGTTTAGACTTACTGATAGCTCATTAACCTAATATATTATGTGAAATATTTTACATTTTAAGAATCAGCTTAACACTACCTTTAGACTATTTCCCAGCTTCATTCAGGTAATATATATCATAGTATGGCTACAAATAGTGTTTAGTTTAATACAGCATATGTGGGTTTTCACCCCTGACAGAATTTACCTTGCCCTGACAAATAATAAATGTTTGGCAATCCCAGCTTTTTCTCCACTTAGCTCTCCCCAGACGTGGTGCAGTCTGGTGCCGTGCCATTAGATGTCACTATGGACCACGCAAAAGAAGACCAAAGCATGAACTAGCATCTTCCCGTCTGCAAACAGTAACCCCAGTTTCAAAACAGGTATGCATCTTCAGCGACTGCACCATGCCCGTGTGCTCTCCCCCACATGTACACCTTGGCCTCCACCACCACGTTCCCCTGCAGCTGCTCTTCTGACACAACAGCACACAGGCAGGCACCATGCAGCAAAAACCTGCTCCTGGCCTCCTTTCATTTCATGAAGGAACAATTTCCAGGGTCCGTAGCTCCATGAAAAACACAGCTGTGGGGTGCCTTCCAGAGGGCCAAAAGGCCATGCTGAGCATGGTGTCTGAGTTTAGAGCAATTCTCAATTCAGTCACCAAATGAGATGTATGGTGGATTGGATCTGAAGCCAACTGACTAACATTCTATTGCTGCATTTATGACATCTACTTCCTTTAGTCTTTTTCATTGTTTGGTTGGTTTGCAGTTTTTTCCTGAGTTGTTCCCAGTGAATCATTGCATCCGTTTGTTGTTACTACCCATGGGGAAGGGGGGAGTGACCTTGATCTCTGGGGAAGCAGTAGCAGTGGCAAGGTGAGGTGTTCCCACAGCTGTGGGATTGGAGGTGGATTCTGCTGATGCTGAAATCCTGGGAGGGGAAAAAACCCACTTATTGACTTCTTGTGGCAGCAGGATCACAGTCTAACTGCAGTTATGGTCTTTGTTACATTCCCAACCTTCCAGGCTTGGCCATCACGGTATCTTATGCATGAACTGCAGGGAGTAGAGCTGCCATGTCATAACAGGAAGCATTTTTAAGGTCCCCAGTTTTCCTGCTGACATGGCTGTACCACACACACTAGCTATGGAGTTTTGGGTGCATCCCGGAATTTCAGCCAAAGGGAAAGTACTGCTTGGGGTAAGACTTTTGCCCATTGCCACATAGTTCCACTAATTCTAAGCAGCTCACAAACAGCCAAAGGTGGGGCATCTTTGAAGTACCTTGTACTCGAATCAGATTTATGTCTTTTTAGGCAGAGCACCTCATATGTCGCAGCAAGACAGGGTTGGATTAATTTAAAAGGAAATTAAAGAAAGGATTATAAAACCGTAGAGGTTATTAAAGATTCTTCTTTCTGATGGCAAAGGCATTATTCCCTCTTAGAAATCACACTGCATACACACACAGGTGGAAAGCCAAAGGAACAGGGGTTGTGGTTATAAGATCTGATAGCTTTGTAAGTAAAATTAACTTCAAACCAAGTGAGAAGCATAGCACCTTAGGGTCAAGGCCAAGAGCTCACATACCAGAAATTACAGCTTTCATCGGAGAACTTAGCCCAGAAACTAGTTGCATAGAGAAGAAATTCTTATCCATGCTCCAGATATGAGGACCCAGAGAACAAGCTCCTGGGGTCATATCACGTGGCTTTGCTGTTTGAGGGGGTTCCCAATGTGACTAGGACAGACAAAGTGACAAGCCTGAACTCAAACACCAAGGAAGCAGGAGAGCTGCAAAAATTACTGGAGAGTTCCAAGTCCAAACTGGTGTGTAAATATTGATAGCAGCATCAGGTGGGGTGTGTACTTTGGGTAGGAGTAAAGCATTTCAAACTGAGGTGGCAGGAAACCAGTACCTTTTATCTTCTGACTGTCACCATAACGTTTGCCATTACAAGGGACAAGCTGCTGCTCTGAATGGTGGAAAAAGGGACTGTTAGGTTTGTAAAGCAACTGTTCTCCAGAAAACCTCCTGTAGAATTCACATGGTGTTCTTGAAGGCTCCGAGGGTTTGTCTAAGACAGCTACTTCTCAACCTGGAAGACAGCAAATTGTGTCTTTTTGTCCCACCTTCATTCTCTTCAGCAACGTGAGAAAGAGAAGTGGGCATTTTCTCCTTCATTACGTCTTCTCAAGTCCTAACTTCTTTTCTCATTTTCCCACATTCATCTAGAAAAAATCAGAAATATATCCCAAATCTTGTCATAGGAAAACAAAGCCTGCAATGTCCTCTGCACTTCATCTTATGTGGTGGAGAGATGTCATGCATTCTAATATTGCTTTCAAAGGACTAAAAATACAAAGATTTCCTGTTACTACCATAATTTGATGTCCTGAGAGGGCTGGATTGCTGTCTTCTAGCCAGGGTAGATTGGCAACAGAATATGCTAATTAGCAAATGAAAAATTTACACAAAGCAAATCTAGATTTCTGAATTCTCTCTAGGAAAAGCTTTACAGTATTTGCAGTAAAGGAGATTTGAGTATCTAATTTTAAAGATCCTGTTCTGTGAAGATAAAATATTTGTTTGGGTGCCCACACATGGGGAGATGCTTTGGTACTTTGCAAGTTTCTCCTTAATCTGTACTACAGCTGGTGCATCAGTGTTATTTTACAGGTATTAAAAATATTCAGGAGGGTAGCTGTTAGCTAAGGTTTCACACTCTAGATAACAGATGGTAGATGTTCTTCATTGTAGCAATGAGGATAGCAGCTGCCCCTGTGTCAGGAGAGAGAATGAAGAACTTGATCCACTCTAGTGTTTGGAGAGAGCTGATCTTACTATTTCTAGCATTCTGGCAAGGTTTAAAAAACCACTAATGTCTCACTTAAGGTCAGAAGAAGATGGAAAAAATATCTACCTTGCTGCTAATATGGGTCTGGTCACTTTTGCAAGGAAAATTTCAGGGTAAGGACTTCTGCCATGTATCTATACTCTGTTGAGAAGCAACTGCTGAAAAATTACATGTACGCAGAAGAGAGAGGAAATTTATTAGTGCAGCAGGGAAGAGGAATCTGGGAAGCAGGACTGGAAACAACCTCATGGATAATTTCAGCTCAGTTTGTGCTACTTGATTTGTGCTACTTGGTTCTACTTTTGTCATGCTGCTGCAGAAGGCATGGATGTGAGAGAGCACTGGTGTCTCTCAGGCAGGCTTGCACAACGTTCCCAGGGGATGCTCAAGCCATGGCATGGAGCCATGAGCTAGCACTGCAATTACAGACTGGCCATGCCAGAGCAGTGCTGAGGCACAAAGGAGCTCAGGGATTCCAACACAAGGGCAGCCACACAGCCCTGCTAGGACCTGAAAGATACCTCTGGTCACATACCACACTACTGTAGCAGCTCACTCCAGATCTCCAAAACAGCGCAGCGCTTCCATGGTTAGTGAGAACGGAAACAGCAGCAGTTTCCTGAGAGTGAAGAATGTCAGATCTGAGAGATGAAGAGCAAAAGTGCAAACAAGAGAAGGACAAGCTACAAAATCCAAACTTGAGCTGAATAATTTTTGGAGGCTCAGTTAATCACTTAAGTGACTTCAGATTTCCTTTCTTTCTCTCCATGTCATTCAGGATTCCTGACAGTGTTACTGATATTTTTTCTATGATCATTGATAAATATCTACCTTTGGAAACACTTTCAAATAGACACTGCAACTGCAAACCCCTTCTCCAAGATCCAGGTTAAATTAATATAGTAGGGCAGGCAGTCAAAGCTTTGACTGAGGTCTAGAAATGCCTGTCCCTTGCTGACCTAAAAGTCATGGCTGCCTTGTAGCAGTGCTATATTTTTCTGGTTCTCACACCAAGGTATGTGGCGTAACCGTGTACCAGTGCACCATGGCCTACAGTGCTTCATAAACATAGCAATAACTGAAAAACCCTTGTGAGGGGTAAATGCTCCTCTGAAATTTTTTTCCCAGCTCTTTAGTACTGGTATTTGAGGGAGCACATATGCCCACAACACTTGCCATAGCCAGTGGAAAAAACTAAAAACTAAAACCACTAAAAATTCCTGCAGTTGTGCTGCAGCCATTCCCAATGACAGCATGTCTGTTACTCAGAAAACTTATTACCAGGTGTATTGGATTTACATGGCAAGCTTTTGGAGGCTGGGGAGGGGGGCTATAGGAGTGGCTTCTCTGAAAAGATTCAATCTTCCCCTATATTTGACATAGGCAATGCCAACCGGATCCAAGACAGATGCACTGCTGCCCAAGGCTGAGGCAATCAGAAATGGTAATTAATGCCTCTGGAGGAACATATTTAGGAAGGGGAAAAAACTGTATCTGCAGCCAGAGAAGAGAGTAGTGAAAATATGTGAAACAACTCTGCAGACACCAAAGTCAGTGCAGAAGGAGGGAGAAGAGGTGCTTCAGGCCCAGAAGCAGAGATTCTCATACAGCCCATGGTGTAGACCATAATGAGCAGCCGTGCCCCTGCTGCCCATGGAGGTCCACAGGGCAGCAGAGATCTACCTGCAGATCTGAAGGAGCCCAAAAGAAGGCTGTAACCCTGTGGGAATCCCCCAATGGTTCAGGATCCTCGTAGGATTTGTGATGCCATGGGGGCCCATGCTGGAGGAGCCTGTGTCTGAAGGACTGCATCCTTTATAAAGAGACCCACATTGAAGCAGTTTGTGAAGAACTGCAGCCCATGGGAAGGACATACTTTGGAAACATTCCTAGAGGACTGTCTCCCATGTGAGGAGAAGCAGGGGAAAGATGCCTCTTCCTGAGGAGGAAGCGGTGGCAGAAACAATAGGTAATGAGCTGACCGTATATCCCATTCCCATCTCCCTGAGCTGCTGGAGGGGATGAGATAGAGAATCAGGAATAAAGCTAAGCCTGGGAAGGAGGGGGGTTGTGGGAAAAGTAATTTTAAGGTTTGTCGTACTTCTGATTATCCTAACCTGATTTTGATTGGTAATAAATTTATTTCCTCAAATCGAGGCTGTTTTGACAGTAAGTGGTGAGTGATGTCTCCCTGTCCTTATTCCAACTCAGGAGCCTTCCATTATATTTTCTCTCCCCTGTCCCTGTTAGAAGCAGAGAGAAGCTTTGGTGGGCACCTGGCATCCACAGGGTAAAACCTCCACACCAGGAGGCTGTTTTACATGCTGTAGGTCAAGACCAAACTTAATTTTTTCACAATGGATTCAGGTATGCTTAAAGTGGATCTGTCCCAGTAATTTTAATGGACAGATAATTTCTATGCCGAGAGTAAAGAGGCATTGCCACGTGAAATTTCCTAGTAGTGCAGTAACTGAAGTGCATTCCAAGTATAGCTTGTGCTTCTCCAGGAATTAGGGAATTTCTCTGCTGTCTCAGCCTTGATGCAGCTTTAACTCAGCACACTCTTGACATAGGCCACTGTCAATTCTGTAAGATCCTCTACTCCTGTCCACTGAAGCAAACCCTGCACAATACCCTCTGTGGGTGAGTATAAGAATATTCAGCAGGAGGTGAGACTCAAGATGCTTATTTTATAGCTAACACAAGTGGGAAGAGTACCTTGTATCACTGTAGCAAAAAAAACCCAGCAAGACAAGAGAGGCCTTGTATGTTTCTTACATCAGAAAAACATATGGAAAAAGAATGAGGCCATGTGAGTTTCCTGTGGTGAGGGATAAGATGTTACACATGGTAATATGCAGAGAACACAGTAGTATATATTTCGCACAATACCAAAACCTCTCATGCCCAGTTAACTCTGTTATATGTCTTTTTGCAATCAAATTATGATTCAGGATTACTTGGGCATAGGATGCTTATATTAATTTATAATACTTACAGTGACTTTAAGAACTCAGTATTTAATAAAAAATTTTAGTTACAATTTCCTGGTCCCTGTCTTTCCCAGGTGTTCACATGGCAACATACTTTGCAATCAAATTAGTTTAATAAAAAAATACAATTAAGAATGTAACCAAGGAATCTTCATAGGCATCTGACAAATTTGCTGAAGAGGAGTGAATTTTAAAGATGGTGACATGGCAAAGTCAGGCCATAGATAATGTATATGTGTGTTTGCATGTGTTTGTTCACAGCCTATTCACGTTAAAAAAAAATGTGAACAGAAATGTTAAACAAAGCACGAACTCCACAGCCTCAGTGGCTGAGGAATTAGAGACCAGCTATGCATCTCCCATTCATCTTCCCCATCCTGGAATGTGCAATATGTGCTTTAGCCCATCCCATTGCTGAGCACACAGTCAGAGTCTCAGTGTGCTTACACGTTTTCCATTTGTTTTTCCACAGCTCGCTAATGACTTGTAACTGCCCTGTCACCACCCTGCTGCAAAGGCGATGATGAATTCAGCAGACCCAACATGCAAATGGAATAGCATGGAAAATATTAACTGTTGGTACTGATATGCAACTGGAGTTTTGCAAACCTGCTGGTGTTGCGTAACATGGTGAAAATATAGTCTCAGAAAATAAGCACCATCTTCCTGCCAGCACAGCTCTTCTGCAATATGCCTAAGAGCAAAGAATCATTGTAAAGTAATTCAGTTTTATTCAGTAGCTAGCTTAGTTAACCTTACAGGAAAGAAAGATGTGAAAAAGAAATAAATATCACTATTTTAATTTGCCGCTGCTCTTTTTAGATATGACAAAATGAAGCAAAGACTTTACTGATGAGAGAAGTTTGATATCACATTGCCCCACAGATGCACTTAGCAATTCTGCAGCGTTGTGATGTACACCAGTAAATGTTGCCAATTTATAATGCTGAAGCAATCTCTGCTATGGTTCTCTTAATGACCTGGCTATGGGGCCAAGATAGGCCCCAGTTTTCAGAAATGGAGACATAACTGTAGCTCTGTGAATAATTCTTTCAGGGTAGACTCAGCAGGAAAGCACACTCTCAAGGCATGTTTTACATATATCTGCTCCTTCTTATAAACAGGAGCAAAGCTATGACAGAAACACAGGCTTCAGTATATGGGTTTTCATATACATCCATCATAGTGAAAGGAAAAGGATTTAGCATTATCAGAATGAAACAAGAATTGGATAAAGTTTCTTCTCCCATCTCAGATGTTGCTGATACTGATGTGCTTTTGTGGGGAAATGCACATCTGCATTTTCTAAACAAGTCATTTGAGTGAAAACATTTCCCAGTCACCACAGTGCTGTGTGATTTTTATATGCCATCATACAAATATTCTTAGTTCACAAAGCTCATAAAAATATTCCCCCTAACCATTCAGGTCAAAACTGGATCAGCCCCATTTTATCTTTCCTAGAAAAGAGAATGCATTTTAAAGCATCCCAAATAAAACTACAATCCTTGCAAGCCAGCATGTTTTTGGCTTGCTTTTTAGTGCTTTTTAGTGAATGAATGCAAAAGGAGCATGTCTATGAGCATCCAGGAAGTTAAGGGTGCAGTATCTGAATGCATTCAATGCCTGTTAGTCAATAAAAGTACATTACCATGCCATCCTCTGCATTGCAGTCTAACCCTCAATACCTGCACAGATCTCCAATGCAAATAAAGACGAACACCAGCTAAATCAGCATGCTATAAAAAAGTAGGAAGAATTCATTTTTCTTTCTTTTTTCTCCTGATATCCTTAAGGTAACTCCTTTTATTAGAAGATGTTTAGTTCTGAATGCCCTGTTGACCGAGAAATTAGAGGTATATTTGGCAAGATTAAAATTAGTGGGTCTTTAGGCTTCACTTTAGCAAGCTATTAAAGCCTGTGTCAAGTTTAAGCATGGAAATAGTGCTTTTGACTTCAGTGGGACAACTCACCTATTTAAAGTTAGGTGAGTGTTTACACATCTTGCTGAATAGGTGCCTTGGGGCCCTCTAACCTTATGTCCTGAAAACTTCTGCCATCCTTAACTAAGTTTGTTACAGTGCCATGAAAGGACCCTTTTTTCTTCCTCTTTTTTTCTGGCATTATGTTTTGTTCTCATTGCAGAAAGACTCTTTGGGGTTTTTTTGCACTAACTAAACTTTAAGTTACATCTGTCCAGGAAAATAGATTGTGTCCATCCTTTATAAGGCCTCAGAGTTGATCAGTAGAATTCTGCATTATGGCAGGATTTATACTTTATACTTTGGAACTGCACAGTGGCATGTAACTGTTTCTGTTGAAAACACACTGCTTTTCCGAAGTAGACTCAGATCTCACAGGCACCATGATTTGCTTTATTTTTCAGAGAAGTATGGAATTTTGAAAACAGAAATATCAGAGAGTATTATACACCAAAAGAATGATGAAAAGACAAATCCACATATAAATGTTGGTTAAGAATCTGATGTGAAATGTACAGTGTTAAAAAAAGCAATGGAACAACAATTATCTAATTGGTGTAACTAGGGCTTTGAAGGAAGGATTAATTTCTTCCTAATGCTGGGCAAGTGAAAGAAGAAAATTATGATCCCTTGGATTAGAGGAAAATTAAAATGATAAATGGTTAAATCAACCAAACAGCACTGTGATTCAAAATATTTTTAGAAGTCAGCTGTGCAATCCAAAAATATGTCCAATAATAGCAGAAAAGGCCACAAGTAAAAATAAACTGCATATGTAAGAATGAGAGCAGACCCTGGAATGAAGGATTACAAATCACTTGGTGTAACCTGGCATACAAACAGAAAAAGTGGCTGATTGGATATGCAAACATGATCAGCTATTTTAAAAAGCTGTTGAAGAGAATGAGTAAAAGATAAACAATAATGAAGACCAAGAACCAAACTGGGAGGAGAGTCTGCAACTCTACTGCAACACTGATGGAATTCACATTTAATATTAACAATCAAGAAGAGTTTTAAACAAGATTATAATTAAATCTCCGCGTGATGTGAATTTGCTAAGCATTATGAATTATAATGACGGCAGAAAAATATTGCAGCAGAGCCAACAGGAAATCAGGAGGACTGGAAGAAAGTGAGGTTTTCTGGGGAAAAAATGCAAGCTGCAGTTGGTGGGAAGAAACCCAGGAGAGCGGGGCAGCTGTGAGAGAGAATTAGGTACTAGTATCTGGACTGACTAGTAGGCAGTTCCGAATTTTCATCAGTATGCCAATAAGTGAGACCCATAGGTGTTAAAGAAGGTATCACTCAACGTGAGAAACAATCATTATTCTCCCTGGCTCCTGACATAACAGCACCAGACAGTCTGTGTCCTGGCTTTGTGCGCCTGATTTGTGGCAAGCATTGACCTGCAAACTGTTCTCAGCAGGAGCTGAGGCAAAAAAGGGCAATCAGCACCAAGTGAGCACAATCCAGAGCAAGGCTAAAAGGCTCAGCCCACCTCAGAGGAGGGCTGGACAAAGCAAGCGAAGGCTCCAAGGGCATCAGAATGGTCGTGCCTCCATTTCCTCTTTGCCTGAACCCCAGCCCAAGCAGCCAGACTGGCTCCTTCCTTCAGAACTGAGAAGGGGTTCTGAAGTGATCAGGAAGGTCTGTTGTACCTCTTGGCAGCAAGTTACTGATAGTTCCTCTGTGGGACAGCCTTCCAGTCTAGCTCCTCCCTTTAGTACTCTTCCATCACATGGCAGAAGCACACACCATTCAAATTCAGCACCTCATTCTTAGAGACACCAAAATTAAAAGTTTCCTTTATTTCCAAAGAGTCTTATACCAACTTTGTGTCCCTGAACACATGGAGGTGCAGCAACTCTGAGTACTGGCCCCAGGCCAAACATACCCAGCCCATGTGCCCCCCAAACACCTCTAGTTATGATCTATTGTAAACTTTGATCTTTTGCAATTCAAATTATTTACTTATCCAGGGAAGAAGTGCTTCACCTTCTTCCCTGCTAATTAGGTTGTCAAGCCTTTACAATAACACATAAATTCATACATAAGTCATACATCAATTGTATGACTTTTTTTTCTTCCCATTTTCTATTAGGCTTCCACATCCCCCTTTCTTTCTAAATAACTGATACCCTTGACCCTGTTTTCTGGCTTAACCCTTAGACTTCTGTCCCCTGACTTATTCTGACTACTGTGAGCCACTCTTTATGCCTGCCTGATTCCTTCCATTCTCCTGCATATTCTGTGCTTCTTGAGGACCCCATCTGTTCAACACCTGCTCATGTGCCTCCCCAGTTTTCCTATCTGTCCACCAATTTATGGATAAGCACAAATTTTTAAGTAGTCCAAAATAAAGCCTTTTAGCTACCAAGATTTCAGTTGGAGGATTTTCAGAAACTGGAGAGAGACAAGAACAAGCAATTTCACGCTAAGCTTGTGACAGTCCTTAGCAACGCCTCCTCCCTTCCCTGCAACCCCCACCACTTTGCTGGGAGTGTCACAAGAGAATCAATCTGCAACCCCATGAAAAATAAACAGAAATAAGCACAAAACCAGATGGACATCTCTTAATCCCTTGTAGCTGAAGACAGGATTTTACTCATGTTTTTAGAAGATTCCCCCTTCTAAGGATTTCCATCAATTCAAATCTGGTTTTGTCGTAGAAGCTGTATCCATGAGAGCTACATTCTTATTTCCTTTTCCCTATCCATTACCATGTAAGCTATAGTTAAAAAAGTTTTTTTTTTAATTCAAAACAAATCCTCTGAATTCAAAAAAGAGCCATTTGCACCAATGATTTGCTTCTTTCTAATTAAATAATCCTCAAGACATCAGACCTTAAGAAGAATGTTTTCAAAGGCAGCTGTTCTGCTAATTAGACAAAATGCATGAATGATGGCAATTTACTTAGAGTCACCTCACAGAGGGACACACACACTATGATGTATTCTCAGGCACAGAACTAACTCTACAGTGTGCATGCCACCTAAGAGTTTACTACACTTTCAGGATATTCTTAATGATTGAATTTAACATTTCCAAAAACTGGCAGAAGGCTTCAACCCATATTTTAACTGCTAAGCAGTGCCTCAGTCTTTTTACATAAAAGGATATGCTCAGTACATGTCTTGGGCATATAAGGAACAAAAAAATACACTTTGCCTTATCTTGAATAAGATAATGGCTTGTGTTAGACTTGGCTTAGTCACCATATATGACTGTTCTGCATCCTCCAACTAACCTTCTAAAGATCCACCAGATGTCAACAGCTCAGACACCCCCTTAAACAGGGGGTGAGATCCCTCACAGGATCAATGGCAAAAGTCTGGTAGAGTAGAACAACAGGACAAGAGGACAGAGAGGCTGGCTAGCAAAGTTAGGATGCTGGTGCCTGCACTGAGTTTCTGTCATGTCAAGTAGCAGTCCTAAACAAATAGATTCATCCGCACCTACTGTCACACATGACAATGTCAATACAGTCTAAAAACACAAGTGAAATACAGGGAATGAAGCCTAGGCAGGGAGACTTTATATCCCTACACAAGGAAATGTTACTGAAAACACCCTCTGAATTATTTTTCAGAGCAAAACATAAGCAAATGTGGGAAGCAAACTGCAATTTAGCTCTTGAAGTTGTGTGGTACACCAAAGTATTTTGTGTACTTTGGACTTCATCCAAAGCAAACATTCAACTGTTTTACTTTTAAACACATCTGGAGGTCAATAAATATTGTCCTTTCCCTAACATTAGTCCCACACAAACTGGCTAATATGCATCCACAAAACAGGGAGTAATGTCAGTGGTCACATGAATTATCTGGCTTCAATTTCAATTCCTACCATAGATTTCCTGTGTGATCCTGTGTACAAGGGTTAACCTTTTTGTACATCTCCATCTGCCAAAGAGGGTAAATAACACCTGCCTACTTTCTGGTAGTTTATGAGGCTCTGAGGGCATGTCTCTACCACAGGTGCAGGCACACCCAAGCTGTCTCCATATGAAGTGCACTAATTGTATTTCTCATTTTTCTAGGGATTCAAATTAGAATGCTCAGTATTCAATTTACCAAAGTGCTGAGTGCTCAGAACTGGAAAAGAAGTTAAAGGGAACAGTAAGATGGATATATGTTAACTGTATAATAATTGTTCTCTGTAAGTATGCTGAAAAAGAAAGCCAAAGGCATCTCCAGTGGGCACCCAAAATGAACGAGCATTTCTGTAATGAAACTCAGTGCCTCAGGTCTTCCCTTCTCAAACAAAAGCAGCTTTATACCTTTTGGGATGTTGTAAAGACACCATTCATTCATTCATTCATACTGTAAGGCACTTAATAGATAGAATGCTAAGTATAGTTTTAAAACACAAAAAAATTTATATTTGCAAAGCACAGCTTAAATGACCAGCAGTAAATAAGGCATAGGTTGGAGCACGAGGACAGAGAACATTGAGCAGTATCTTTCATTCTATACACTTATTGAGGAATAGACCCATGGAACAACACTGTGTAATAATATCATACAAATCAGAACTTAAATTAGGTTATGCAGACAAGTTGCTTTATTTCCTGCAGTTTTGGTGTTTGATTTTGTAACCATATCATTCCTTCACTACAGCTTTTTTCATTAAATTTCTTTAACTCAGGATCTATAGGTGGAAAACAGAAATTTTATTCCAAGTCTTACATCAATCAAGAGCAATGTTTCTGAAATTAGTGAAATTAAAGTAATGTAAATGAAAAGTCAAACCTTTTGGTTCCTGAAAAGTGCAAGCAACATATAAGCATTTGGATTCAGTATGCTAAAGTTAGGCAGCAAAATAAAGTGTTACATATAGAATGCTAACTTTTTTCAAGTAATTCTTAAAGTTAATGAAACTTTAGAGTATCAATATTTAACATTCTTTTCTGTAAGTAATTAAGAATAGCAGAAATTTTCTGAGTCCCTGCTATGAAACTTTCACTTTTGCCACTACCCTTCACCCACATAATCATGTGGTTTTAAATCTGGGGGCGATTCACACCTTTTATGCTTTCCCCCAGAAATCAGATAACACAAGGTATTTGTTGAGTATTCTGAAAAGATTAAGTGAAATCATAATGGTTCCATGGAAGAAAGTAACCAGTATAACAGAGGGGATAATAAGGAAGCTGATTAGAATAAAGATACTGCTGTGATATAGCCCATTTGGGATTTCATGTATGAAAAGATAAAAAGATGAAAGAAAAGGAAGAACAAAGAGCAAGGGATAACAGTTCCTTGGAAGGGAAAGAAGGGGAAAAAAAAAGAAAAATGTATGACCTTATAATATCTAATTCTCCTAGCAAGTATATACTAAATGGTATTTGTGTTGGTGACTCGTTTTTGGTCATGTTAGAACATGGTTTGAATAAAATAAGGAACTGCACTGTATGTCTGTTTTAACAAGTGCCAAGCCAAGTGAATTAGAAAAATGCTTCACTCCTCATACCTGCAATGGCATTTTGAAAATTCTTGCCACATGCCGCACAGTGATGGTTGTTTGGTTCTTTGCCCCCCTCCATCTGACAGGTGGCAGAATTTCATGCTGTCTTTTGTCAGCAACTCTAAGAGCATCTCACTGTTGAACTCAGTTTTTCTTTCCACCTTGTAGATGAATAGTTCTGTCATCATGGCACTGAGGCATTGTTCTGTGCAGGTGAGCCCCATGAGAAGAATGGGTAAGGGAAAAAAGCAAATGTATTTATTACAGAGGAAAAAAAAACAAACCAAAACAACAACAATAAAAAACATGACTGAGATGATGTCATACAAGTCATACCACATACACACTCTAACTAAGCACTGTATGACCACCAATCATTTTTGTTCCATCTGCAGCTGGAGACATTTGTGAATATTCCTACACAATTTGTCAGAGTAGGACCTCTTGGGACCCCTTCTGACAAGCTCAACTTCGCAAGGTTAATATTGTTCTCAAATCTTCAAGTTACAGGAAAACTGTTCAAAGTGACACAATGAAAGCAAGGCTTGGGTCTTACTGAGACTATCAAATGTGTTGCACAGGACTGTGAACAAGCACATGAATAATTTGCCCCTCTGCCCCCAGCAGGAGGTGAATTTGGCATTGTTCTAGTACTTCTAACACTCCTAAAGCTGGAGACTGGTACAGGAAAAGATAAGCTGGCTGCAGTCTCGGTGATGGACACAGCCACCCACACATGGTGTTGAGAAGAGACTACTTGATGAACAGATGACAGAGCAACTGGTTCCCGCTCAACCAACTCCTATCCCAGCACAAAGACAAGTAGCATTCAAATTAGAGGTACTAACTTTTAAAGATAAGCCACAGATTGAAAGGAGGACAACCATGGACAGATGGGCTTTGCATGTGATCTCTGCTTCATGGAGAATAATACACCTTCCCTGACATTACGTCAATCAAGAGTGTGGCACACAGTGATCTTGGGATATGTAGATGCTTCTTATTTCTGTACAGGCAGCAGAAAAATTGTCTCCTGTAGCATAGTCTCTACTGAGTTCATCACTCTTGCTATACAGGGCTTCTTGTCCCCTACTGCATCACTACAGATTATGCATTCTGTCTGATAAGCAGCTACCTCTGAAGAAGCTGCAGCTGCCTGTCTTGAGAGCTTTAAATGCTGGCATTATTTTATAGCAACAGCACCACAGTCTTGAATTCCATGGCCAACTGTATTTTCATGTCCTATTCAAACCACATCCTGAGCCCTTCAAATGACTTTATGGGGGGAACGAACCACATCTTGACCTCACAAGACAGAATTCTGCCCCGCTTCCAAAGTGAGCATCAACAATTCAGTACAAGACAGCGAACTTGTGCAGTGAGATCCCAGTTGGGTCGGTTTCTGGCGAGCAAGATGAGTGCCAGTGCTGTGCCTGTGCCTGGCAGGAGGCACCACCAGCCAGGAGGAGAAGCGATAGAGTCACAAGCGCCACGTTCTTGCGAGGGAAGCGTAGCTATACCCGTGAGCGCTGCTCGCACCATATCCTCGCATCACTTTAATTAATACGTCCATTAGGACGACTGGCTCGGCTCCGGTCTCCGCAGCATCTCCGGGGACCGCTCCCGGCCGGAACGGGGGCCCTCACCCCAGCGCTCTGTGCCGGTTCGCCGGCCCCTGTCTCTGCCGGGAGAGGGCGGGCACCCCATCCCTCCTCCACGAGGCGAGGGCAGACCCCCGGGCAGAGGCAGGGACAGGGATGGGGCAGGCAGGAGCCGCCCCCGCGCGGGGCGGAGGGAGCGCTGGGTACTGGCTCCTCGCCCCGCGTATCCACCCGAGAGGTGGCCCCGGCGCTGCCTGGAGCGGCAGCTGCTTCCCTTCGCTCCCGCCCCCGTCCCCCCCTCTCCTCCAAAACCGCAGGAGCCGCTACGACTCCGCTTCACTCTCGCCGGTGCCAGCGGCGGAGGGGGGCGAGGGGACCTCAGCGCAGGCACGGCCCGGGGCGGGAGCAGCCCCGCATCCTCCCCGCCGCCCCCCTGCCATGGCCGGTGTCGCGGCCCAGCGCTGACGATGCTGCTGGGCGCCCCACGGCCGGGCGGCTGGGATCGCAGCCGGGTGGGCGAGAGGCTGCAGGCGGCCCTCGCCGGCCTCCA
>VZRH01014897.1:343176-391939 GCA_013397555.1 Urocynchramus pylzowi | reverse complement strand
GCCCGGGCGGCCCGGAGCGGGCAGTGCCGGCGGCAGGCGCCGTGCCAGCGTGAGCGCTGGGGAGAAGTTGTTAACCCGGCACCGCTCATTCATCGGAGCCGAGGAGTAGGCGATGATTAACTTCAGTAACACAGCGCTCAGCTCTCAATGGCAGCAGCCGTTTGCATGGGAGATCAAGGGACACGCGGGCTGAGATACACCTGCACAAGCGCTCGGGGGTTTGGGTGGGTGTGCGCGCACACCTCTGCGCCTCCACCTGTGAGCGCGCACCGGTGTGTGCCCGCGCGGCTGTGCGCCAGCGGGAGTCCATCTGCCCGGAAACGCTTCGTGGGACGCGAGTACTTTGTTCTCTCCACGGATTGCGTGATCAAAAGGGAAGAATAACTGAGTGCCAGACCTTGTGTTTGAAGTGCTGCACCGGCCACTTATACAGGGTTCTTTTGTTTTGTTTTGGTTTTGTTTTTTGTTTTTTTAAACTAAAAAACAATTCTGAATTGTAGCTGAAACGAGTTTTATAGGTGAGACAATAATCAAAGGGAAAAGGGCTTTAATCTCTAGTATAGGCAATTACACACTTCAGTAAACTCAGACTTAATTCAGAATCCTTTCCCTCGCTGTACTGGTGCAAGTCTTGGCCATCAGTTATCCATCAGGTGTGAAAACAGAACGGTTATTCACTTCCCGTAGGCAGCTTTCTCAGGCAGCATCTCAGGATAAAATGGGCTTTAACCTTCAGGGAAACCTAGCCACCACTGTGTGAAAACATAGCAGCGGGCATATCTTGATTAAATTGAGAAAATACAAGACAAGTGGACAGCCAGCCACTTGATTACCTGTCATTGATATCAGTGATAGTCTTAAGTAATGGCTCTACTTTTTTCTTTTTTTTTTTTAATTGAGCAAAGGAATTGAAGGCATTTATTGCCTGTTTGATGCCAGTGAGGTAACAGAATCACACAGTGAGCTCTGATCATAGTGACTGTACTTCTTTTCATGTCATCTGTTGTGCTGTAATTACTCATTTGTCGTAATATTTTTCAAATAAAATATTAAAATAGGAGATTAATTTTTCAGGATTTTACTTGTACCTTACAAGGCTTTCCAAGAATGCAGGAGAAACTAGCCATTAAAATGGAAGGAAAAAAAGGCTGCCCTTTAATTGCTGCCCTTTAGAAATGCAGGAGCTGAGTGGACTCAACAATAACTCTGCACACCTCCAGAGAGGGACGGATTTCACCAGTAGGTGCCAGTGCAATTATAGGGAACGCGTCCCTTGGGATGCCTGGGAGGGAAGTGTTCATAAAGCTTCAGAAGAATGACTCAGAAGTACATAAATCCCAGGTACAGGTTCTTCAGCAAAAATACAGCTGTGTGAGTGCTTAAAGTGGTAATACAGAGCTCTTCTGATTGACCCACGGCTGCTGGAGGCTTTTCAAACTGTACTGTTCAGGCCTCCTGGTAGCTTTATTGGTTATTTCCCCCCCCTGCAAATTGCAGATGTATATCTGAGTGGAGGTGCATACCTCAAATTTCCTTAATAGCAAAGTAAACCCAATTGAAAACAGGCTTTTCACAGTCGTTTTAGAAGTAGCTCACAGATCTAGGATCTTAGTGACCACAGGCTGAAAACTTTCCCAGTGACTCATGAGCAGTGTATTGCACTTAAAACCCATGAAAGTTGTGTTCATGATTGCAGGAAATGAAGTTAAAACTGAAAACAACAGAAAATGCAAAGCACAGCATTGCTCAAGGAGTGATACGTCTTCAGCAGCTGTTGTTGTTGGCCCATGGAGGGTACAGTATGTGATTGTTGCTCTATGACCTATCAGATTGAGAAACTCATTAACAGTGGAAATGTTACTTTTCCTTGCAGTGCGCCTTGCTCCAGATTAACTAACAGTTATGCCCTTTTTTACCCTAACCAGTGGCTCTTTTTGGTGGGCAAGGTCTTTTCTGGCAACTGCAAATTACTACAGCGCAGGCAGGGTCAATTCTGTAGCAGAAGAGGAGCAGAGTTAAGTGATGCCTCCCACTTTGAGAGATCCTGAAGGTGCTAAGCTTCTGTTAGCCAAACTATATCATGGTGACAAAGAGGAAAATGAAGAGATGCAAATTCAGGCTAATGCAAAGAAAGAAATCTATGATTGCTGTCAGTGTAGGTGGATATCGAAGGCTGCAACATCCAGTATGTTCTCAGCTCTTTCCTCAGAGGACATATTTATAAACCTTATTTTATTTTATTTTAATCTGATTATTTTGTTTTGCAAGCTTTCAGGTGGTTTATGATGTTATAATAATGTGAGAAGGGGACACATTATACTGAAGAGATAAAAACAAGCACTTGGTACCCTGCATTTTACACAGATTTTTTTCCCGCTTTAAATAATTTTAAATAGAAGAAAACATATTTTAAACCAGGGATTTTATATATATTTTTTAAATAACAAAATTTTGTCTGCTGAGAGAAAGAAGTCCTCCTGGAAGGAATTTACCTTGTTCTATTACAAGTGTCTGGGATAGATGATAGTAATTTCCCTCTGAAACTGGCTGCTTTGCACCATCAGTTACAAAAACACCCATATGTGGGCAAAACTACAAAAGAATGCTATGTTTTGTGCCTTCCAGAATGAGTCAGATTAATAGAATTATAGGGTGCTAATCTAAAACCAAGAAGTGTCAACAGCTCCCCTTTGACCAAAGAGATTAGTAGTTGAGAAGAATAGTCAAATATAACCAGTGGGTTTTGGTGCCTTGATTTGGGGTGCCCACTTTTGTTGGTGTAAAGGAACCTGCTTTTCAGAGAGTGTTCTTCCTTCTGAAAAATGGATGGTATGATGATACTCCACATTTGCCCCCCCAGAACTGTAGTCCATTGGCAGTACATGTTGATTGGGAAGGTTTGGTCCCACACTGTGCAGTGTCCAGAAGTCTTCACAGCTGCATTGCCCAAAGCAAACAGATGATTTTACCTGCAAAGTTTTGTCACATGTAAAATTCATGTTGTGACTAGAGAAAGAGTGTATTTAGGAGTTTTTGAGTGCTACCCAGTGTGGGTATTGGAGCGATAGCAGCTTGAAACAAACACACCGGAAAAGTCATCCTTATCCAAATGGTTTGAGGAATGCCTCTCTTCTTAGAGTGCAGAAGTAGTTAACTGAAAGATCAAAGCTGGGTCAGTGGCTGGAAACATGAAAACCCAATGGTGTGAGGCACCATACAAGGGTTAAAAACGATGATGTAAATCATGTGTGTTGGTTAAAATGCTGTGAAAGCGCAGACAGAACCTGGAGGTATAATAAATAATGTTTGAATACCTGAGAGCCTTGTGGCCTCTCTGTCATTAATCAGAAACCACAGACTGAGGGACTGGCTGGCAAAACATTAATCATTAAGCAATTAATTCCAGCCATGGAAACAAAACTTTGTGATTTCCTGAGTAGGTGGGATGAAGAAGGCATGCCATGGTTTTGCTTTTTTACCATGAAATAAAGAAGTACTGAGGAGGTCATACATTCATCATTCAGATGGAATAGAAAATCTCCTTTATTATCCATTTCTTCCATTCTTTTTTGTTTATGTGAAACAGGAAGAGGGAAAATCACTATGGATTTCCCTAGGAAGCAATAATGAGCCTCTTGAGTTTAAACCTTTCTAGATGTGTGACCCTTAACAAAAAGGGGCTTTATTTTTTGTGTCTTATATGTTTCTCCAGTCCACTTTAATAGCATGCTAAAAATATATATTTTTTTTTTCTCAGCAGCATCACCAGCTTCAAGAGTTCTCTTGAGTGAAACTTGAGTGAAACTCAGGGCATCTGTATTTTAGGATCTTAGCTTTTTTTTTTTTTTTTTTTTTTTTTTTTTTTTTTTTTTTTTTTTTTTTTTTTAGTATTTATAGCTGTGGAGAAACCTATGCAAATGTTAAAAGCTGAATAATTTGTACGAAAGGAAGGAGGCAAAAACGTGCACATACTGATCCTGCTTTTCTGCATGTCATTTAATTTTAAGATACTTTAATTGGTTCAAGGGACTTAGTTTTTTTATTTTTATATATTTGGGGTTAGAAACGCTGCTAGAACTGCCACTTGTGTTTTTAAATATGAAATGTACACATAAAGAAGAATCTTAATAATGTTTTTCCTACCATTACTGAGTGGAAACCCATCGACTTGAGGGCTTTGAGCACAACTTTACAACCAACTTCAATAAACTTTCTATAAAGTACTGTAGGATGGATAGTGAGGTGTGATATAATTAGAAGCAGCCTAAATAGTGACAGGGCTTTAGATAATTTGCCAGGTGCCACGTGAGAAGTTTGTGACAGAAACCAACTGTGGTTCTTTGGCTGGTACCTCACGCCTGGCCATCTGCCTTGCCAAGCTGACGACATAAATTCTGGGGGAGCAACTGTAGGAGCTGTTACCTCAGATCAGCCTGGTCAGTGATTGCAGTAGGCAACAGATCTAGTTGCTAGCTTCTGAAGGATTATTCACCATTTATTTTAAATACAGTAATTTCCCTACCATATTCAAATGCCACCTTTTCCTTCCAGGAAATGGGTGGAGATATCTGCCCACAAGACAAGCTAGGAAAACTTGCAGTAAAATAGATCTCACAATTCTTGCAGTGTATCCTTTCAACTATAAAGACATGTCATCAAAGCTGAGGGTTTTACTGGAGTGGGCATGCTGCCTTTACTTGGTAGGGCAATAAGATACCTCAGCCACAGTGGTTTCCTTTTGTCCAGCAGATCTTAAGAGTTCATGCAGACAATCTATAAAATTTATCTCCTCTTCTGCTCAGAGGCAGCGTATGGCAAAGTGCAGTGCAATAAGGATATGTTAATAAGTTGAAAGACCTCTCATATTTACAGTTCCTGCCATGGGTATAACAAAAAAGCCAAAAATTAAAATAAGTACCTTCAGAGTGACTTTTGAGAGGTGTTTTACTGGGCAGAAGACAATACATACTAAGAAACAAAATGTTTTGTCCTTGTCCATTAGGTCAGTCTCATTACAGAGTCAACTGCAACAGTCCTTAGCTGAGGAAAACACTTCATGAGAAGAGAATCTTGCTGGCACAGATGGCCTGAATTCAGGCATTGCTGCTGAGATTCTAACTGTGATTATTCTTCATTTCCTCCTTCTTCACTTGATTTAGTCTCGTTTGAGGAGACAGGATGTCGGCTTGAAAAGCCACCTGGATCAGCTAGACCAGCGAATAAGTGAGCTGAAATTGGACGTCAGTAAGACCTCCAGTGAATACTTGGATAGTGACAGCCGGCCCAGCTCAGGTAATGTGCGCTTGGCTATTTATTCCCAGGAGTATGGTGCTAGGAGAATTGAAGAGTGTCAACTGCTAAGCAAAACTCTCTGTATTATTTGGGCAGAAACAGTGTGCCCCATGGCTGACATGGATAATAGTCATCTGGCTCAGAGTGGGCTCACAGAGCTGCTAGGAATTTTCCTTCAAAGTTAATTTAGTTGGAAAGTGCTCGCTCACTCAAGCAGTATTCTTTCTGGATTATTTAATTTTTTTAAATGAACATTGTAGCCACACATGGAAGGAGAAGGAGACAGATTCACTTATTAATTACCTTGTGCAGTGTAGAATGACCTGGTAAAATGGTCATTGGTAAAATGGCTAGAGTACTTAAAAGAAGTGGAGACCTTCATCAATATCAACACTCTGCTTGAATCTAAGAAGGGTTCTGAACCTCACTAGGGCTTTGAAAATCACTATTGCAGTGCTCCTGTCAAATGAATTTATGTAGAAGGAAAACAGCACTATTAAAAGACACTGAGAAAAACTACGCCAACAGAGTAAAGCTCTCATAGACAGAAAGATAGTGGGTATCAGGTTTCTGGTCTGATTCACAGAGAGAGCTGTACTGCAGACTTTTATAGCTAGGATGTCTGTCAAAACCGGTTTCTGTTATCTAGTCAGAGACAATGAAAGTAGTTCTTCTAAACAGAATTTTTGCAAAGCCTCAAGTCTTCAGCGAGACAAGGAGTTTTGTTTGGTTTGGGGTTTTTTTGTGGGTTTTTTTTTGTTTTTTTTTTTTGAATACAGCATATGGATTTGTAGCCTGGTACTTAGAGGGCATGTAAAAAGTGCAAGTTTCTGTTGCGTGTTTAAGTTCATGAGTTATACGTTTAGGCACATGCACATATTCAAAAGAAAATATTCCTTATCTGCTATAGAGAGGAATATAATAAAATTTCCTACCTTGAATTTATACAAAGCATTTTTTAATGCTTCCACAATTACTGGAAATTATCTCAATACCTGGAGAGAGAAGGTAGTCTCCGTTCTCTGTCCTTAGACATTCCAGCTATCATAGACTTGGCGTCTCTGATCACAGGCTAGTTTTGCTCTATCCAATCCACTCATCCAATCCGTGCTTGCATGCACTTAGTACAAGTTACAACAGTGTCAGAGGTCCCTGTTTTACACCAGTTGCATCATAATCCCCAAAGACATTCCCCAGTGAAGAAATGGGCATGATGGTGCAGCATTTCATCCCATCCCACCCTCAGAACTAAGCAGGCATGTGTGTGCCAAGCTGGCTCAGGGCCTAAGTAAATATGCAGAAGCCCAGTAAAGGTTGGTTGAATTAGAGTATACCTCTGCTGATGTTACCTTAATAAATGATCATAAATTTAGGCTTGTGGCACATAGCAGATGAAGATTTATTTTATTCTCTGCACTCTTCTTCTACAGAGCATGTTTAGTTGCTGTAAATACGAAATATCCTATTTATTTTTACTCTGCAGGATTCTATGACCTGAGTGATGGTGGTTCTTGCTCACTCTCCAATTCTTGCACCTCTGTGTACAGTGAGTCTATCTCCTCCTCCCACACCAGTCTCTTACCCAGCTCTCAACACCCTAAAGCGAGGCTCAGTGTGTTTGATTACCGACCCAAGTCTGCAGATGAAACTACTGTGCACACCACCAGCTTCCAGCAGCAGGGAACCTACGTCAGCCATGGATGTCGGATCCCGGCTAGCAGAGATGGTTCTGGGACTCCTGCCAGGTCCAGACCAAGGCCAGTTTCCACAGGTAATTGATAGCAGAACTGGGTACTTCCTTCAAGAGAAGGGCAGATTCCTGGTTATTACTCTTAGGACCTAGTTTAGCCATGTGTAATAAATATATAGTTCTCATTTTCAACACGCAAAGTGAGAGTGGATCAAAACCACAGAGCCAAACCATTTACTGTCCCACTTCCCCATGTCTCCATACTCCAGATACTTTTAAACAGTGACAAATACTACAATGAATCAATAAAAAATATGTGGATGAGACAGTAACAAATATGAGGACGTATGCATTTAGAAATGGAAAAATACTCTGGTGGTTGAGATAAAATTGTAAAGACTTGAGATTTTTTTTTAAAGTTTCAGTATTTGAAATACCTTGTATGAAAGTGCGAGGATGTTTGAAAGATTCCAGTAAACTCAAAATTCCCTATTTACACAAATTAATGCTGACTCACACAATGACTCTTTTTCATAATTTATGATGTACAGTTAGGGACAACAAATGCCAAAAGTGAATTGACTATCTAGAGAGCAGTCATGAGTCTAAAAGTGGATCAGCCATGAATTTGCATCATACCTTCAACAAAATGGACAAGTCTGTTAATATTCCAGATCTCTTGTTTACCATCTGTAAGGTAACATCATATCACTTCTTATCACAGGTTCTTCCATAGCCTCAAAGCAGTCTGGTGTTAGAGTGATCCAGCAAGATGTATAGCGGTTCCATTACAGAAACAGGGAAGCTGTGGGGAACATCATTTCAAGTGCTGTGCCACTCTGGAATCATTCCCACAGCTGCTTGACCTGAGCTTAACTCACCTCTGGCTTGCTTGGAACAGAAACAAAGACCTATTCTATATACTTAGGTGTGTAGACACACCTGAAGGGATGACAGTAATTACAGCATAAAAGCAAAGTCTTCTCAAGGCTTGTCAAAGGCTGGGGGTGAAGCTGAGCTTAATGACCCATGGCTTCCATGTTCAGATTGCAGACATTTTGCTCTCTCACAAACTTTCCTGCCTTGAAACATGTTGCTGAGACTCCAAGGGCTTTATGTTTGTCTTTTTTTACATAGACTAGCACAGAAAGGGATAGCTGCTTCTGAGCAGGGGTGTGGGAGAGAGACTGCAGACCTACTTCAGCCTTTCTTCCTGGCTAAAGCCTCTTACTTCCTTCACAGTAAAAAACAAAAGTAGTAGGGTAGTAGTGGGCATAGCCTTGAAGAAACAATTCTTATAAAGTTGACCACATTGCAGGAAGTGAAGCAAGATTTTACTTCAGAAAATTATCATTTGGAGAGGGGAAGAAATTTCTCTTTTCCTCTCCTTAGAGGAAATTGCAAGTACAGACCAATTGCCTTTTCTTTCATTGGCAAGCAGAAAGCTTGCTGAGACATTGCAAGCACAACATGCTTTTGACTCCTTCCTGGTTTGTTTGCAAAAGAGCTCAGCATTACACACTGCCAACAATTTCCTAAAGAATTTTCATTATGAAATTAGGTTGTTAAGTTGTCATCCTAACCTTCGTTGTGGCAGGTCTGTGCATAGGTAGGACACTGCAGACCACCCAAAATTTTGCGGTCTTTTAAAAGCTTGCTGTCAGAGGACATCAATAGTCATCATGTGACTATTCACATAGTTTGTGAATGATGTGGTTGAATGTGATGGTTGGGTTTCATGATAGCATGAAGCTCTCGGGAAATCAATTAGCTGAGGATTTGTTAGAACTGAAGTCTGCATTGTAGTACAGAGAAATCCAAGCTAACTGGTTCCAGAATTCTTGGTCCCAGAGGTAACACAGCACCATAGTGCTCTGAATGACATGTCTGGATGGAACAACCTTTCTTTGCACAAGAACACAGGCTGTCCTCTCTGTGCACAGGAGAGGCTTCTGGGAGGAGGGTGCTGCAGTCAAGAACAGTAAATTACAGCACCTGAGACAGTACTCCAAAATAGAAGAGATGGGAGTTGGTGTCTTTGTCATCTTCAGGAACTGCACTTTCCACTTGCCTGAGTAGTTAGCCTTAGATTTTTTTCCCTCTGCTAAGAAAATAAAGATTCTTCAGTTCATTCTTCTATGGCTTCTCTGCTAAGAAATAAAAATAATCCCTTGTTTTTGTCTAGTTGGGTTCCTGCTGGCCTGTGACATTTTAGAACTTTTTTGTATATGCACAGATTTACTTTCATCCAAGTAGCACAGTTTAAATTTCTGCAAAGGTAAGAGTTTTAGTATCGGCATTAAAAGGCATTTTAAATTCTGTTATGCTTAGGTGATAAAAGCTCTAAAGTAATTCATTGACCTTGAAAGACTGAAATTACTTTCTTTATCCATGCTACTGATTTTAGTAAAAGCTATCACATCTCTCTGATATAGCACTTCTAGCATGAACCAGGTTGAATGTAATTGTCTGTGATTTAATTAGGTTGTTTATTTTCATCCACCATTTAGGTGACTTGGAAAGACTCATTCCAGCGGACACTAGATTTCAGAAAGAAATGGATCCGAAATCCATGTTGCCTCTGTGCCATAATGGAGACCTGCACTTGCTCAGCATGGACCCCAAATTCCAGAATGACTTGGTCTCCAAGAATGGCATTGATGTGTATCCTTACCCAAGCCCCCTCCATGCAGTGGCTTTACAAAGTCCCCTTTTCTCCCTGGTGGGAACATCCCCAAAATCAGACTTCCAAGCTCCTCCCAGCAAACCTATGCCTAGTACAGTAGGTCCCAGCTTGATTAAGACTAGGCCAACCACTGAGGTCAAGCCAGGGGGTTACATCAATAAGTTACTGCAGCTGACGAGGTGCAAAGGGAGCGGTCGGGCTGAGGCCAGTGAGTGGGTTTCACCGAAGAGCCAGCCAGCCGCAATGCACCAGAGACTCGTTATAACCCCCAGCACCGGTGGAGTGAAAATTAACAGCAGCAGTAGCCAGCTGGAAAAACAGACTAGTTCTCTGGAGAGTAACAAAGCTGAAGGGAAGCTGTCAAGAGAGGTGCCAGAGGGGGAGTGTGCCAAGCAGCAGGAGACCATGAGCTGTATGAATGAAGAGCAGTCATCCACTCGGCCCGACACAGAGCCATCAGTTGTGAATAGCTGTTATCCTGCCAAGTCTGCAGCAAGGGGCTCTCCTCTGGCAGAAGAAACGGAGAGCAGCATGGAACGCAATTTGTCCTACTCACAGCTGTGTCAAGAGGACTCTAGCCCAGACACCTGGAATGCTAAAGCTGACCCACCCAAAAAACTGCCCATCAAAAGGTGTGGCAATGCCAAATTGGCTTACACTGGGGGGCATGAACGAGTGGCACGAGCTGAGTTTGTCCATGCTCAATTTGTCCCTGCAGAATCCCATCAAGTCCGGGTAAAGTTTGCCAGCTCCAAAACAAAGGCAGTGAAGATAAAGAGGAGGAACAGCGAAAAAGTCATTCGGCCTGGGAAGCAAGCCTTCTGCATGGAGAAGGCGAGAGGGTCTCATGGGGCCACCAATCTGCCTCCTGAGTGGAATCATCTCCAAAGACCACAAGGAATGAAGAGCCTCATGCGGAGACCTTCGTATTCTGGTGACATGGCTGGCAGATCATGCTCAGAGTCGAGTCTGTTCCCAGTGCAGGTCAGGCTCCCCACTGTGCCATCCAGGCCAGAGCTCTATGGAGCTTCTGCCAATGCGCTGTATTCCCTGGAAGCAGCTTGTGTAGACACAGCCAACAGGAAGAAGCAGCGCAAGTGGCAGTCCACAGTGGAGATCTCTGCCAAGGCCCACCCGGCCAGCCTGTCTCACAGCTTTGGCCTGGGAGCGCCAAGGCAGCCAGCGAGGAGGGCCGGCGTCCTACGCACTGTCAGCGTGAGGGCTCGCTCCAAGGGTCAGCACCACGGAGATTGTGCCAAAAGCGAGTCAGACCACTCGGAGTACTCTGCAGAGTGCGCTTCCCTCTTCCACTCCACCATTGCAGAGACCAGCGAAGGGGAGGTCAGCGATTTCACAGCCAACCGATTCGGGGACAGTGAGTCCAGTGAAGGCGATTGGGATGGCAGCACTAACAGTAGCGGCCTTGCTCTTGACTATGATGAGGGGGATGAAGGTGAGCTGATTTGGCCTGAAGGTTCAGTCAGACAATCCGTCACTGTCCAGGCCTCTTCCAAGCCTCTTCCTCCAGTGCCCAAAATCTGTCGCATCAAAGCTTCAAAGGCACTAAAGAAGAAGATAAGGAGGTTCCAACCTGCCTCTCTGAAGGTCATGACCATGGTGTAAGCATCTATTTCTTACAGTGAGACATCCGGCTGGCTCTCGTTTGCAAAATAAAAGGACTCATGTGCAGAGAAAAGGACTTGCTTAAAGGAGCTGTGAATAATCCCTGAGTCTATACAAGGGATCTCGTTTGTTAATGCCTGGACATAAATGTCACTGTATGTAATTCCCTCTTTTGCCATTTATTCTGTAAATATGAATCTCTATGTATATTATGTGATGACTTTTTTAATTATCCAGAAGGGCCACCATGGTGAAAATGAAAACAACCTCCACTGTAAGATTTTACAAGCAGGCCCTTAGTATTTTTTTAA
Organism: Urocynchramus pylzowi; assembly: GCA_013397555.1. NCBI lineage: Eukaryota > Metazoa > Chordata > Aves > Passeriformes > Fringillidae > Urocynchramus > Urocynchramus pylzowi. Next base: position 380,337 of record VZRH01014897.1, on the reverse strand, counting down.
CCATATGCACCCACAGAATCAGTCCAGACATAAAGATTTGCTAAGGAGAAAGTGTATTTCCCTCTTGCAGTCTGAAGTCTGAATTAACCTTAACAGCTTAATCTAGCTGTTATTGTGGTCATATGGAAAAGCTCTGTTTCCCACATAGTTTTATTTTATTTCAGATCAGCCATCCCATACCTTCTCCCAAACTTTGGGAGGATGAGTCTGTTCTTCCATAAAAACATAGTATGCTTAATCAAGAAGGCAAGTGTATTTGTGAATGAGAGCAATACTTGAGCAATACTCAGTTTGCTTCCTTTTTTTTTTGTCAAAATAGCATAGGGTTGTTTTTTCAACCCCCCTCTTTATGATGTTCCATGTTATTGTTCGTTTGTTGAATGGAGGAAAGAATATGAGGACCACATGCCACAGTATGTGATTAGCTGGGACTGAGATAATAGCTTTGCCCCTGAAATTCCAAACTCAATAAATACTATTTAATGTACTTCTGAAAATTATGCTTGTCTGACTTTGATGTCTAAAGAAAATTATTCTGGTCTCTGATATGAAGCAGTTCTGTGTTTTTATGATCACTGTGCAGAGGGGTTCTTTTATATTTTCAGAGGATCACTGTAGCTCAGTCAGAACCAGGGTCCGCTCACCCTCTATCTCAGGAAAGCTTTTTCAACGCCTGCTTCTAAATGAAAGAATTTGAAAATGGTATTTTTATTGAGGACAGGGAAGTGTTTAACTGACTCACTTAAAGTGATGCAATTTTGTAGGAAGAAACTCTTAATTTAAAACATATATTTATGTATATGTAATGTGTTTTGAATGCATTCAAGGCCACTGATCAGTGAAGCTCTGTATCAGTGTCTAAATTGAAGAAGTCGTTTTGTGACTTCTTCACAAAATGAATTTTTTTGTGTTCAGACAAGCAGTCCTAATTCTTTCCTCTGAGCACAACAATCTGGAAGCTGAGCTGAAGTTCACCCTGAATTTACAAAAGAGCAGGTATGAGTATGTTCCCGGCCTAGGAGATGTAGGCATTACCTCATTCAGCTGCCTGAACTGAATCTGAAACAAAAGGTAAGTGCTTTGCAGAAACTGAGTAAAAGAGTGATTGTTTACTCCAAAGATTCAGTAGCAAACAGAAATATTGAAAGACAACTTTCATCCAATGCCTTCTATTTGGAAGCTATTTTATCTTTTGAAACCACTCAATTTTCAAATAATTTCTGAAAAATTAGAAAAGTAAAAGTAAAAAGTAAAAATAATTTAATTCAAGTATTCTAACTAGCATGTAACATCATCCTTACTGTAACTAGGAAAACATTACATTTTAGTCAGTGGAATATGTTTGAATATTTTTTCATTGTTCCAAGAATATTGGACATAATCAGTCTGATAGGATTAATTGGAGAATTTCACAGGTCTGGCAGTGGTTTCTTGTTCAGCATGTCTAGCAACAGAACAAATAAAATAGTGATTTATGCTTTGTTGACTTTCTACACCATGAAAGGATTCTTTTTTCCATTTACACAAAAGGTTTAATTTGGGGGAGTGTGTCAAAAGTTACATATGATCTTTTAATCCAGGGATTTTCTGTGTTGGGGTGGGGTTTATTGGTTAGATAGGAATTTTGAGGGTGTTTTTTTCATGAAGGAGGAAATTGTTCTTAAGTAGAAAAGTGCTCTGGGTAGGAGTGTTCTGAAACTTGGTAAAATGTGCCACCCAGTAGCTCCCTGCCTTTTTATCAGAGTAAGCTCAAACAATAAGTTTGTGGTCCCACAACTCAGTAAATCCCGCTTTAGGGCTGTTAATACTCTGTCAGAAATGTTGCCAGACACATGATGAAAGTGCTGATACAGAATGAACTCAGGCTGCCAATTCAAATAAAGAAAAATGATGACTTAATTTTGTACTGACAGGTTTTATGCCAGATGAGGTATCATTGCCTCTACGACTCACACTTTCTGCCAGGTCAGATACCGTCTCTTCCTCCCAGAGCCAGCGTAAACCCAACATAAAAGCGTAAAGCTGGCTGTGCTTTGGCTAATTTGACAGAAATACGATTATGTGCCCACACTTGATCAAGGGGAAACCTGTGGTGCTGGAGAACCCCAGCAATGTAGAGAACCTGCTGTAAGGTGTTGAGGCATTGCCATGTGCAGTGGTGCTTCTGAGCTGTGACTTTTTGTCCCGAGCAGAACAGGTGGTGCTTCCTCTCTGTACTGCAGGACATTGGATGTTCTCCCTAGCACTGCCCTTTGGAAACACTGCTTTCTGCTTTTGTCTGCTGGAGCAGAAACTGCATTGGACCAAAGCTCTGGAGGGAAGAAATAGGACAGTGCAAAATAGGGCAGGAGACTTGGGTGACCAATAGTTCAGGTATACTGACACAAAAACATGATAGTTCAGTGTGCTGTAGTGTGTTTTGTTGGCAAGAACACCAAGAATTTTGATGAACACTGGGTACAAGTGTGATGCCTCTGTTCATTAGAGACTGGGCTAGCTCTGCTGACAGGACCCCAGAATACCTGCCACCTAAGCAAACAGCTGAAACATACTTAAAATCAACAAATGTCAATAAATACTCTGATGCGCCATTCTTTTATGTGTATGTACTAAACATCATAAAACTACCATAAAAATATCTTTTGGCCTCATCATGAAAATAAGGGATGCCCAACCATGGGATCATGGCCATACAAAATAAAGGTATTCACTGTTTGTTTTCCTTTTCAGAAGAAATCTACAAAACCTTTTTACCTCACAGCCTCTTGTACTATAAAGGCCCAAGAGAATGCAAAAAATGTCAGTTGGTGATATGATTAGAAGTCTAGCACCAAACCTGATAAACTTTGGGAGTGAGAACTTTAGCACTTTTACTGTGACTTGATTAGCAAGTGTATAGATCTAATGGCTGCTTCAGAGCAGCTTTATGCAGAGTTTCTGTTGCAGGAGCTAACATCTGTCATCATCACTCCAAGCGCTAGTGAAACAAAATCATCTACTGCTGAAATCTATGTGCCAGATCAGCAGTTTCCTTCTGTGCTAGGCAGACATTTACACTTCAGTGTTGGAGCAAATTGCTCCTAAACCACAAAAGAAAGAAAAGAAAGTAAAAAAGATAATAGAAATGGAATTAAGGAAGCTTTAGGAGCAATTTGCAGAATAGATCATAATTATGATTTTAAAAACTTCTGTTAATCCTTTTATTGCACAAACAATTTTGGAACTGGATAATTACCAGTTTTCTTGGCCTTGACACAATCTTAGATTTTGAAGTCCACATGCATTACCCAAACCATGGGATAGAGTCAGAGAACTGATGTTTTGTCAGAGACACCATTCTTCAGGCCTTCATTTGCAATGACTTCTAGTCAGGCAGGGCACTGGGCAAAAGAAAGGCAGCAATAAGTCTCAAAATCAGCTGTGGATGATTCTCATGCTGATGAACTTGACCCCAGTGGACATTTTAAGGCTATGCTGGAGTCTTTTGTGCTTTCTTCCCCATCCTAGTCTGAAGCTCTGAAGGTGAGAACTGAAGGAGAGAGGTGCTCCAGGAGCTGCTGAAAGGCAAATGGTAACAGCAGCTCTTTGGGGAGTCAGTGGCAGGCTGAGCATAACACCAAAGGGCTCTGGTGGTTCCAGCCCCACCAGCCTTTGCTAGGTTCTTTTAAGATCCTCTTTGGGCTGTAACCCAGCCTCACCACTGCTCATGTGGCAGTGCTGTGATTTGGATGCTGCAGTTGAAATATGGGCCACCAGCACCCAAAGCCCACCACAGGCCCATCACTCATGAGCTACAAGATCAGGGAGTCCAATCCAGAGTCCTTCCAGACTACCAAGTACAAAATCCCCAGTTAGGCAAAGAAGTATGCAGCCAAATAAGGCATCTGTGACTGCTGTCTGACAGGAAACAAGACAACAGCATGTCAGAGAAGGACTATCCTACTGCTGCTCTTCTGAAGCAATAGCAGTGGCTTTCATTTTCCAGACCCTTTTGAGCCCTTCTCAATTCCACTGAGGGTGAAGGATTCACTCCAGCTATACTCAGGGGAAGAGAGCAGCTCAGCTTTTAAGTACAGCCCCCTCTGCCCTCCATGCCACAGCAAAGCCTTTGGCTCCTGCAGAGAGCTGTACTTCCTATTGCTCCCTGACCACAAACTCAGTCCTCCTCTCTGAATATGCTCCCAAGGAAGCTGCCCTGGCATGAGCAGCTAGAATGTGAAGGGAAGAACATCATTATTCTGGAAAACAAAGAGTCCTACGTCTGAAACTTGCTTGTGAGAAATGCAAACCAATCCAATGACACCAAAACAGAATCCAGGCAGTTTTCCAGTATCTTACATGGATGTTAAGGAAACCTAGAGTTCTGCCATTAGCTGCTACTATGGACAACTACTGGGATACATCAGCTACAGATGAAGAGTGATCAACAGGAAAATGCTCAGCTAAGCCTTGATTTTTGATATGTATACTTGTGTTTGAAGCCATCACAGTATGCCTGCTTATATTGCAATGCAGAACATCAGCAGAATAACAGTTGCAATGAGCAGAAGTCCAGCCTCTATCAATTCTATTAATTCTGTATCTTATCATGATAATAAAGCCTGGAGACTTTTGTTAGCTAATACTGATTTTTTATTTTTTTTTCCCCCCAAGCATTCTAGTGTTTTTCCTGTCTCAGCATTTGTAACTAGGGGTGGAGGGCATCAAATTCACCCATGACACAATTCCTGGGAAGTCACTAGAGCTACTGCACAGATTAATTTATACTACTCATGCTGTTCTCAGGATGTCAGCGAGTGGGATGATTGGCATGACAGATGGAAAATAAGGAAGATTTCAGACCTCACTTTCATTCTTGAAGGTGCTGTGGTCTGTGGAAGTAACTGTGTTTATGGCTGTCTTGGCTGGGGAGAATGCTGTTGCTGTGTCACAACTGTGTTAGTGATGAATCAGGGAAAAGGTTAGGGCTTTGCACAGTGATGGAATTTCATGTTTATTCTGATTTTCAAAACACAAACTGAAAGAGTATCAGCAGTCTGCTGATCCTGTAAAGCTACAAATCAAGAGGAGAAAGGCTATAGATCAAACTGACCAGGCAGGGTTAATCATGTTGAACCCAAGTTATAGTCTTAGAAGCCCCAAATGAAGAATCTTAGTTCCAGTAGACTTGGGCAACTGGATCTGCTCAAAAGCTCTTTCAAATCATTCTGGATTCCTACTCTTCAGCCCAAGATGGATATGTTGAGCAAGTTGCTCCGAGGAACTATGCATTACTGCAAACCTTCACTCCTACATTTACATGCAATATTTTCTCTCCACTCCTAGTGTACCAAAAGCGATTCTAAAAAGCTAAAGGTTCTATCTCATGCAATGTGTTATTATGCTTAAGACTCCACCAAATTCTTCTACAATTTGCAAGATGGAATGACATGGATACACTGACTCTCTAGACAGCAAGACATATGCTTCAGCAGGAATCCAGAAATTAAACTTGCACCCTGTAAGACAAGCTGTAGCATCAATAGTGAAGCTTTCCTTTAAGACTGTCCTGACCACTATAATGCCAAAACACAAATAAAATCTTACATTTTCTAAGATTATTATCTCCTTCACTAATGAAAGTCAAAAAGCTCAATTATGAAAAGAGTTTAACCACTGTCTGGGTGTACAGATTTTGGCAGAAAATGCCAGTAGTATGGGTTTCTATGCACTTTCCCCTGTTTTCTACTTAACTTTCCCTAAAGAATACAATGAAGAGAACCAGAAGTTCATTTTCATGTTCTTTATTAGAAGGGTCATTTGACTTGACACACAGAAGAGCAAGAGCAGAGACAGTTGCAGTCAGGATGAAAATTGGTTGTGTCTTAAAAATGGAATGCAGAAAGTTACTTTTTAACCTATTCAATGGCAAGAAAGTGGAAGAAATTAATGTCTAGGGCATGCACAGAGTTTCCTGTTCTGAGATCATTTGAGTTAAACAAATTCCTTATCTCAGATGCACTTTATGGCTACATGAAGGACTACATGAAGATAAATTATTCCCAAAGGGAAATTTTTCCTGATTCTATACTAAGTGTGCTCACTAACTATGTTGCTCAACATCCTTCTGTGCATAACCAAATCAGTATCTATTGTCTCCCTAGTATTTCTATTCCACTGTGCATTAGTGGAAAAACAAGGTGCTTAACCACTCTGTGACCTCTGAGGTGAGAATTTCACCTTGGCATAGAACTCTCTATTCTTCATAAGGACTGAAGTTTATGAAGTTATTGCTTGAAATGGAAATTTGTCGTACATCTTCTTAGTATTAGATGTATATACAGATATTTGGGAAGAGGCTGTTCATGGAATGGATGGATGTGATTATATCCACAATTGGAATCAAGGCAGAAAGGGTTTTTGGACTACTCTGTCTCTTGTCACTGACTCTGACTGTATTTTCCAAAGAAAAACTGCCACAAAACTGAAGAGTTAGTCACAAATGGTCACAAACTTAGTATCTCATACTAAGAATGAGATGTTGGTGATTAAAATTAATACTGTGACCATTCCCCTTTTTTGTTTTAATCACATCTTCTGAAGCTAATGTCTTTGGGGATGGTCCTATTAAGTACATCTTTGAAGTGGGCTGAGTTTCTTGAAAATAATTTGGCGATTTTTTGTTACACAAAAATGTTCAGGAAAGCTTCCTCTGTGCTTACCTTATTTATACCTGAAATCTGAATCATCTGAAGTGTACATTTAACTCCCTGTTAGAAATTTGTGACCCTTTTACTCCCTCTAAAAAAGTGGACTTATGTTGCACATGTACAAGTTACCTCTAATAAAATGGGTATGATTGTATAATGGCTTTTCTAGCTCTTCACACTACATTTAGATTCTATGATTTTGATTATGTTTCATCCTTGTTGTCACTGGGGCACTGAAATTGATATAATACTGTTATGCCTACAACCCCAGCTTTATAACCAGTATTTATAGTGCACAGCCTACTTCTAGAAGGTCAAATAAAGGTAACTACGAATAGTAAGCCTAATGCCAGCAGGCCTAACTACACTGTACCACACTATGAATTTACATTACAAATTTTTAGAAGCTCACAAATAAAAAAAGGCTGAAAACCCTCATGTTGTCTCCTAGCTGCCCGAGATGAAGAGGGCTTCAGAAGAAATCTACAAAACCAGAAATAGGAAGAATTCCAGGAGAGCTGAGATGAGAGGAAAACAATTTCAAAGTCTGATGGTAAGTTACTACAAATCAAGGGGAAATGCTCTCCACAGATGGTGTTAAATAAATACAGAGGACTGACACAGGCTGCAAGATAGGCAGGGAGGGTGATAAAAAGGGACACTTTAAAGCTCTGTTATTATAGGAGGGTTAATAATTTTCCAGCACTGTGGTTAGCATATAATCACATCAGCCTCCCACATTAAGTAATAGCATGTGGTTGTCAGGAAGGTGTGTGCACCATGGAAACACGCCAGGGTTAGGAGCCAAGTATCCCAAACGTGTTTGCATCATCTGCAGCTGAAGGCACTCTCCCAAGCCCAGCCTTTGGTGTCAGCTGCCTGGGGGTCACCTTCCATCTGGGCTGCTCCTGCACCCCAACCCCTCCACCCAGCCTTCGTCACCTCCCTGGCTGCCATGTGTCCTGTGCCTGCAGCCAAGAACTTTCCTCCAGATTTAATTCTTTTTCTTTTTTTTAATGAGAAAATATTTGGCCACCTCACCACAACCAGCCTGCAGAAATGTACTGTTATGGCTCATGTTCATTGGTATGGTTGTCTCAGGGACATGTAATTTGGGGACACTGGATGTTTACTCCCTTGTCCTCCACTGTCCCTCTTTTCAGGTGCAACCAAATACTTCATGGTGGCAATGCAGCCACCATGCATCTTGGGTGGCACATCTGGAGATATGTAATGCAGGGGAGAATGACCCCACTTAACACACCATCCCTCAGTGTTCTCCCTCACTACATCAGTTCAACTCCTTGACATAGGTATATGTGATCTTCATCTTTACTAACTGGGGGAATATCAAGCCCTTTTTGGTTGGTATGACATGAAGGCTCCAGAGACATCCACGAGAAAGAATAGAAACAAAATACATCTGTTTTATACAAACTGTTCTCTATACCATTACCTATAATTACATGCTGTAACACAAGAACTAATTTCACCCACTTTCCCCTTTACACAATGCTTTCCCAGACTTTTCTGAGATGGCCACTGCAGGCTCAGAGGTAAGAGTGTGCCACATGGAACCAGGCTCTGTGCCTTCTGGTGTCTGTCTGTCCCTCCCAACATGTGCTAAGAAGCAGAGACACAACCTGCAGTTTTCTTTGTGACAGCAGGCTGCTTCCTAAGCGGCCTCTCTAAATTTGAGGTTGACACTGCCTGATTCTCTGATGCAGAATGCTATTTTTTGCATATTCCAACAACAATTTGAGCCAAAATTGCACTGAATAAAATCTCTTTTCATCATAAAATTCAATGTGATAATGTGATTTGCAACAAAGAGCCACTGTTTGTATTTCCCTATGAATTCAGATCACATCAGCTTTCCAGGTATAAGAAGGCCAAGTCTGTATGCAGACTATAAAGGAAATACTATATTAAANGGGATCAGAGTCTTCAAGAAATACCTGTTCTCCATATATATATATATATATGTATGTATGTTTATATATGAAAGTATTTATTGTGTATAGTGGAAGTATACAGACTTACACAAGACTAAAAGGAAGGCAGCTAGGACAATTACTGTCTTCACTAGACATATATTGCTAAGAGGAATACCACAAATAAAGTGTCTATTGTAGTATATAATACAGTCATTGTATGTTTGGCCTGAGTAGCTGCACAATGCCACCGTCAGTTTTAATTGCTCTCGCTTACTCAAACCCCCCTAGGAAAAACATCTTGTTCCTGTAAAGCTAAAGGTCTGTCTTTGAGATACAAAGTCTCCTATCTATGATTTACTTGGCTTCCACCAATAAAAGGCTCTGGATAATGATTGTGGTTTCCTTCGAATATTCATCCGAGAAGTTAGAAAACTGTGTTTAAAAAAGCAAACAGATCATTAAATCTTCCCTGAAACAAACGTGATTTTTAAAGAGACTAGGAGCCAAAATGATCTCTGCGTTTTACACTCGCCTCTAGCATTTCAGTAAGTGTTTGTGAGTTCAAGCCAGATCAAACCAAATCTCTAGAAGAATATACTGCTTTTTCTATAGACAAGACTATAAAGTGAAGTTGTATGTTGCCGGGAATTTGTCTTCAATGAAAATTATTCCATTATTTCATCAAAAGACCTTTTTTCTTTAAAAGTAACACTTTCCAGCTTGTCATTCAGAAAATAAAAAATCTTTATTGTCTCATGTGTAGTCTGTGGCTTGTAATATGGAGGAGGTCAGACTAAATCCTTCCATAATCCTTTTGAGCTTTAGTCCATGAACTTTTTTGTTTATTCTGTTTCCCATAAAGTTTTTTTCCATTTTAAAGGAAGAGCAATGCTTAGATAAGAAAGCAGGCTTAAAAATTTCCCAGCAGTCTAGGGAAAGAAGTGTCTTCTAATGCCTTAAAGGCAAATAGCAGTGGATCTAGGAAGGAATTTGTTACATCTGTCTAAAGGCATCTGAAATTTAGGAATCTGGGCTAAACCAGTCTCCTAGGGACCTCATATTGCCAGTAGAGTGAACAGCACTGACGCCAGCAAGGAAATTACCTCATTCCAAACAAGGACTCCCAGATAGGTGGACTGAATTGTTTTCGGGAAGGACTGGCTGTGAGAAGCCAAAACGACTTTTGAATAAGTAACACCAGATTAGACAAAGGTGATTTCTGAGGGTGTGGGTAGCTTCTCTCAATTGTATACTGCTGGCACTGAGCTATCTAAGGAGTTGTTAGAAGAAATGAAAGAGGATGAATATGTTTGGGGGGATTTTTATGAAGAAGCTACTTAGAGAGTGCTGGCAATGCAGGTAATAAGTTTCAGGGTAGGCACAGCACATAAATGTACAGATGATACAAGTAGGGGCAAGTAGGGCCATAGCACATGCACAGTATAGAGCTGTGATGTTGTAAATAATGTCCAAACCCTAGATTAATCTAAGAATAAAGAAATAAAACAGGAATCTATAAATCAAAAATTGTTACATTAAAAAATCCCTTGGACCTGTGCTTTTTTTTCTTCCTCTACTTTTGCAGAGATGAGGAAGTATTTTTTTACTCCAGAAGACACTATATCTTGAGCAGACTTGCAAAAACTCAGTAATACCTAATCATGTCTGGAAAGTTGCAGCATCTACCGTTCTAGACTTTAGCTCTTCTTTGGGCATTTAGTTACTGTTCTGCTCAATAATCTGTTTAAGAATCAAATAGGCCAGATTACCATTCCTGTGCACTTTATGTAGTCACTTAAATCAAATCAAAGGGAATTTGCACATAATTGGTTTTCACAGGCTTTGAAAAGCTCAGCTGATTTTTAAAATGGGTATTTCTCATATGACTTTACACTGTTCCAAAGAAAAAGAATAAAAACCTACATTCTTTCCATAGGGGAAAGAAGAAAAGATAAAAAAGGTAAAACAGATTTTTTGTCTGAATGACTGTTAAATACAAGACATCTTTTAATTCAGAGTAAAAGAAGCAAAATTTTAAAAAAAATTCTAAGATTTTGGTTTTTTATACAAAATCCAAGGCATGGCCAATGTTTCTGTAATGTATATAATTCTCCACTTATATAAAACTGAAATTTAGGAATTTGGAAATTGAATGGAAAGAGAAAGTATGTCTTTGGTTGCCTGGATGTCTACTAGTCCCATATATGCTCTAACAACAGGAAAAGTACCTATTTTACAGAGACTCCCCACAAGTATGACTATTCTAATTCCTTCACATAACTGCTCTGTTTTCATACTGTTTGCAGTAGTCTTGAATTACCATCAAGCCTCTGTAGATTTACCCAAACACACAGTTTCATGCAGTGAACTCAGATTTCCTACCACAAACATCCTTATGAAAAGTGGACTGCAAGCATGAAGTACTGTATTTCATTTCATTTGCTGATACTAAATATGTAAGTAACTAAATTTACAATAAAGTTTACTCTGGCATGCACACATACTCAGTTTTTGAAGCCCTGTGATGTAATTTAGAGTAAAAACAAAAAAGCAAACCTTGAAGAAAAGAAGTTTAAAAGGGAGAAGCTTATGGGCCCACAGACAGGGATTTTACCAGCAGGATACTCCCTTGGGTGGGCTGAATAAAGGTAAGAAGCATTCTTTTTCCTTTAGTAAGAGGGGCACTTTCGTAACTTGTGAGGGAAATTGCTGAATAGTTTTGAGTGTTGCACTGCTGTGTTTGTGTTTGTTTCTGCTCTGGAATGTAATTCGGATATTGTTCGAGAGTTTAAAAAAAATTAACAACAAACTTCAGAGCAAGTTCCTGCAAACTCCATGAGTTCCTAGTGTACATATGAATGGGAAGGGACAATCTTCCTGCATGCCAGTGAAGGACAGCTTTTGATGGCAGGTCATTCAGCTATAGGGTGCCACAGGAATTAACTGTATCTTATGCAAGAGATAGCTTCCTCTGGTCTTAACTGAAAGCTCCCACCCAGGGGGTCTGGCAGGAATCTCAGTAGCATTTCTATTTTGCTCACCAGTATTTGGTTGACCAGTTCAAATGCACCTGTTTTCATAGAAACTGTTCTCTTTGTTCAGTGTACATTCCAGCACAGTGTTAAAAACCACTAAACATGGTCAAAAGGTCACTGCTTGTGTCTCAACATAGCTTGTGTTCCACTCTATGAACTGATTCAAAACTGCCTTTTCTCTTGAGTGTGCTGCAGAGCATCTAGGGAGTAGTCAGGATGCTGCACATGTTTGCATGGGAATACTGGGGAGGAGCAGTATTCCAATCTGCTTTGCCATTGTACCAGGTACAGAGTGCCTGGGATAACCAAACCTCAGCCCAGTCACTAATTTATTGTCACATTATAATTATTCCTCAGATGGCTTTTTTGGCTGTTTGTTGACAAAGCCCCGGCTCTTCTCCAGAAATCGTGCAGCTGGTGTGATTTCATGCTAAGGGTCTGACAGATTTGTTTCCCCACACACCCCCTTTCCCATGTCTGGACAAACCTGCTTTTGGTTTAATTAGAGGCTGTTAGGTGTGCCCAGCCTCTATCACAGTGCTCCATGAGGCACTGGTAGACTCTGTGTGGCTTTAATTGCACAGTCAGCAGGAGTGGGAGCAAGTCTTTCCTGTGGCCAGTCAGGGCTTGGATGTGTTTTATCCCTCACTTCCTCTTCCCATGTTCTGCAGCTACAAAGAATTCCATAAGGCAATAGTCTTCACAGCCAGCTCAGGGCTCAATGAGACAACAGAGTTTGAAAAGGCTGGAGTGAAGTTAAAAGCAAAAGACCTAATAAAACAAATGACAGTAGCCAAACTGCTGTGCTCAGAGACCCTGTTTTCAGAGATGCTTTGGTAGCTCTGCCCTACCCAGAATTTCTCATGCACTATGAATGAGCCAGCTCCTGCTCTCAAAGATCTGTAGATCTCAGCCTCCCTCAGACGCTTGCTAAATTTTTGGCATCCTCTACCTTTCTCATACAATTCCCTAGCATCTGCCAAGCTTTCCTGTGACATGGCTTGTGCTGTAGGGCAGAGACCACCCCCTCTTCCTCTTTGCCTGCATCTACTTCTGTCTTCATGGTTTTGCTTGTGGCTAGCATGTTCCTGCCATCACAGTCTGCATCCATGTAATAAAAATAATAACAGCAACAGAGATTTGATGAAGGGTGAAGAGGGGCTGTTAATGGAGTAAGCAAACATAACAAGCTTAGATCCACCTTGCTGCTTCAGTAAAACTTGCCCTTTGCCAGCATAACAATTCTGTATTTCATACTCCTCCTGCACTGCATTTGGTGTGAGATTTATATTCAGAAGAAAAAGGATCCAGCCACAGCCTGTTTGTAATAAGCTACTGAGAAGCTTCAGAAATCCATTAATCACTGGACCTTTGTTCCATGTCTGCAGCATCCTGATGGCTCATGCCTTACTTATGGTATCTTCACTTGCTATCACACCCCCACTACAGTGAGGAAGAGGACTGAAATGTCCAAAAGTCCCATTCTGACAAACTGAGGGATAGATAATCCATTAAAATAAGTCTAAATATCCAAGTGAGCACAGTTTACCTCTGCACTGTTGCCAGGACCCGCTGTGTAAACACTAGACAGCCCCACCCCAGCTGGGAAAGAAGGGTTTGGGGCTCATAATGAGTGTCATGGCCATTCCTTCAGGGGCAAACCCAACGCTTTCCCTACTTTATAGGAGCTCATTGTATGTCTGCGTGGCACAGAGTCTTTTCCGTGCATAATGGTATCCCTAAGTGGATGCCTGGTTGTTGTTCGTACATTAAGCGCCTTTTGTTTTTCCACCGGGAATCTTGGAGTGTCGCACTGATTGTCTGTTATCTGTCAAGGCATCAGTCAGCAACCCAGCAACTCTCTGCTGGAGACTGCCCTGCTTTTACAATTAGCAATAAAAAGCTTTTGTCGCTGCACAATGATGCTTCTGAGGTCTGGTGCAGGGTTTTAGGAGGGTTTTCTTAATCAACAATAAGTTAAAAAGCATACATATTCTGTTTGTTTTAACAGTGAACTGGAAAAGAAACTGTTTAGCTGAAAGATGAAGAAACACTTCTACATGCTAGAGTAATTATACTGATGCATATGAATAAGGTTTCTCATTTCCTACATTTTCGTTCATTGCCTCATAGTCTCTAATAAATTTAATGTGAAATGTTTTGAAGTACACTTCTACAAGATACATGAATAATTGTGAAATTGTTATTTACACGTGTTTAAAAGAAACTTAACCAGAACAATATCAGCTTCCCTTCACTGTGTTATTTATATAAACAGCTCTTTCAGAAAAAATCAAGCATTTAAATTGACAAGCTGGATACAATTAGGGTCACTTGATCCTCCTCCTAAGGAACATTAAGGCCCACACATACTAATCATGAATCAGTCAGGGGATAGCAATGTTAATCCTAATTATGTATAGCTTATTGGAGTACATTAAAAATGCAATTTAAGGCTGCATCTGTCAGCACAGTTCTAGGTACATTACTAGTTCATGTGCAGCATTAAGCCTTCTCATTTCTATCAGCTGTTGTCACAGGACCTTGTATGTGTCGAAATATAGGTTGCAGACTGTAATTCTGTCTTTAAAGAGCCTCTTATTTTGTGAAGGCTTAAATTTGTATTAGATTTCTGGGGCTGAGGAGGGTTTTGACAAAGAGTAGTAGACTTCATTTGCTTGTCCTCTCAATGCCATATTTGTGCCGTGAAAAAAGTGTGAGTACACTGTGTGTACTGGGGGTGTAAATAATGGCAAAAGATATAAAGAATAAGACTGGGGAGAAGTAACAGGAAAATTTTGTGAAGATATTGATAGTATATTTCACCTTTTAAAATGGATAAATGGATAAACACCTTTTAAAATGGATAATTGTGAAGATATTGATAGTATATTTCACCTTTTAAAATGGATAAATGGATAAACACCTTTTAAAATGGATAATTGTGAAGATATTGATAGTATATTTCACCTTTTAAAATGGATAAATGGATAAACACCTTTTAAAATGGATAATTGTGAAGATATTGATAGTATATTACACCTTTTAAAATGGATAAAATGGATAAATTGATGTCTTTCCTCTTCTATACTTTTCCATCTTCCATTAGGAAGATGGGAAAGTATAGAAGAGGAAAGACAGTTTTATTTAGAAAATGCTACAAGGTAGAACTTGTGAAAATAAAAAAAAACTGTCACGCTTTTTTCTTTTTTTTTTTTTTAATTTTTTAATCAACTACAGAAGGAATAGATACAAAAAAAATTTACATATAACAGTCCTTGAAAATCTGGTTCAGGTTTACACATCATCTAGGAGAGTGTGTACTCATATAAACTCTACTGACTGAGACCATTAAAAAATCATGGGAGTTCTGCACAGAAATATAGTTTATTAAGGAATTTTTAAAATGTTATACATACAACCTGCAAAGTTCTTTGAGATATCTGTCCCTTTTAATGGGTTCAAAATTCTGTCAAAAATCTGTTGTATTCTGTGTAATAGTAATAGAAACCTAAGTGAGCAAAAAAGTGTTAGAATGCACTGCAGTTATTCAAATATAAAACACTCTGTCGGGATTATAATGAGTTTCCAACAAATGCAGCAGCTGCAGTATTTAAATCAGCTTGACATGAAAAAAGCTTTTATTAAACACAGTAAGTCTCCTCTAGACAATATACTGCCCTTTCTGGGTGAGAGCCATCACTCATTTTTAGCTTAGAACAGTTACATGTACATCTATATATACAGTCATGTGTATGAGGTCTGCATTTTAATATTTACTATTCATTGATCTCCCCCAAAATTTGTATGAGACTATTCATAATTTTCAATGCATTTGTATATGTAAGGCAAATTTATAGATACAGACTAAATTTTGGTTATTTACACAAAGTTTGTGTAAATAAACTTTGTGTAAATGCCCCTGGACATGGGGCAGGAAACATTTGATGTAATTATGAAGAAAAATAGAATGTTTAGAGCATTCAGCTGTACATAACAACATATTTGTTTCAGTGAAGCTGCATATGAATCTGGTTTAATTTATTATATTTTGCTTCTACTATTTGAATCTGTAAGTAATGTAAATAAGATTTTTCCTACATAGTCTCTAGTAACTTTCAGTCATGCATTGTATGTGATATTAATAGTCAGATTTCCTATAAAATGTACTCCCTGAAGAATATCCTTTGTAATTACATTTCAGTAAAACTTACCCAAGCCAAGAATTCTATCCTTAAAATAATTTCCAGCTTGAAAAGAAAACACTTGATCTGCCTCAGGAAAAGACATGCAAAAAACCCCATTTAACTCAGTATCAGTATTCCAGTTTTGGGGAGCAGAGGACATGACCTCTGGGAGTTAATGGTTAAAGGGAAGCAGCAAATCCTCATCTCAGACATGAAAATAGGCCTGACATGCAATCCATACCTATGACCACCTTCACCTGCTCCCTTACCAGTACTTACCTGTCCTTACCTATTTCTTTTCATCTGTCCATGATTCACATTCCCCCTCCCTGACCCATCACTGACATGCATTTCTATATGGGAAACCATTTTTCTGTGTTGCATGTGTGCCTTAAGCACCTTGGGGCACACCACTACTGCCAGCTAAGTGTGGCTGAGAAACTGCTCTGCAAATTGGCCTCTTTTACTCCCCCCACTGAAGATCTCCAAGACCTCACTCAGCAGGATGGCTCACCTGGACTTCAGCCCTCCCTTTCATGGACACAACATGATACAGCAGTGCAGTCCCCCTTTTTACTCACGTGGCGTGGCGAGGGCACATCCACTTGAATTTCCATGTGCTTTGACAGTAAATACACCAAGGTCTACTTTTCCTACAAACAATGTGGATCCTCTGAGCAGAAGATGCAAAATCAGAGAGGCTGTCAGCAATTTTAGACATGCTTTCCATGTTTTGGTGCAAAAGTTAGATGAGTGTTTCAGGCCCTTTAGGATGCCTGCAAGTAGAGGCGGATTATATTGATGACAAGTGCTGATGAAGCAGAGGTGCAATGGCCAGGCTCTTTACCTTGTATTGAGCAGCTTTAAGGTAATTTAATGATGATGTGGAGGTGTAACTGTGCCAGGGCTGACTTTGCAGCTGGGATTTCCCATGCAGAAACTACCCGAGGCTTCTAGTAAATTATTAACTCATAAACGAACAGCAGTTTTTGAAGTAGGAAGGGATGATGTTGTCACACCTTTTGAGGGAAAGCCATTAGGCAGTCGAAAGGAAATAGGTAAGGACCAGAAAAGCAGATTTTTAGTTTTGACTTAGCCTATTAAGAGATCATTGTATTTGTTAAACTACACAGGACTCCTGAATATAATATCAACTACTTCAGTTGATTAATATGACATTAAATTCACAGTCCTCTCTTTTGTTCTCCTTCATTTTTTCTTTCCTTTTAATCTAGTGTAGCGAGACGTCTGTGCTAGGTTGTCCTGAGGGTCACAGGAGACTATTGAATTCTGAATTCTTGAAAATTATTTCTGAAATCTTTCAGAAATTCCTCTCCCAGATCAATCAGATGTTTTTCTCCTGTAAACAAATAACCTCACTTATTTTTCATTTCGTTGCTGTAGTCCTCCTTCTGAAATTCTACTGTCTAAGGTTACCCCTGAAGCCAGAGTTTTGGAGAAAGCTACACAAGGCTGTTCTGATTTGCCAGTGAAATACTGACTGTGAAGAAGTGGTGTCTGACAAATAAGTCGAATAGGTGGTGAGTCTCAGCCCTTCCCTGAAACCTACCCATGGCAGAGACTGCCCTTTTTTCAACCTTGTCCTGAAATAAATTAAGCTATGAGTTTTGCTTGATCAAATATGTCCCATGGTGTTTCTGTGTTGCCTCTCCTCCTGGCTCCTCCTGCCCAGCCACATTCTGCTCCAGAGGGCACTCAACCCCAGGCCAATGACCAAACAGTATTTGTTTCAGTTAATTAAATTCACTGAACCACTCTGCTCTTGGCCAAGGTGAGCACTGTCACTCCTGAGTGCTCTGATCTTCTGGAGTGTTTCTCCTCCCTTCTCTGAGCTGAAAGTACTTCTCTCTCATTGATGTCCTGAAGAAATTTAACTAAAGTCCATTTCAACAGAAATTCTGTTTTGATAAGCTGGCATTTTCCAGTGAAAAAAAAAAAAAGTGTCATTGTCACTTATGGTAAGAAAAGAACCTGCTAAATGCAAGTATAGGCCAAAGTACTGTAGTAGTGCACAAGACAACTTCATTTCAATGTTATTCCTTAGCATTTGTACCATCCCTTGATCCTGACTGCAGAATTGAGGCTGTGCTGGGATCTATAGAAACTCTTTTATCTGGTTTGAATATAATTTTCCTGCTTAAGGCAGTAATTATATTTGGACAGGTAATTCTTTTGACTGTACTTAAATTGAGTAGACTCAGTTTCTTTTCAGATAGTTTGGTCACTTGGAGGAAGTGTGTGATATATTTCCCAGCAGTACTGTGCTTCCCTTGCATCCTGTATCCTTAATGGAGTGGTCTGTGGGTTTTTGAAAGGCTTCTACCCTCAGGAACACTTACAATTAAAATGTCTGATTTTGTGCATATTTTTAATAATGCTTCCTATGGTGACCCAAATACATGCAAATACTTCAGCCATCACTGACCATGGATGGATCTCATCTTCCTCCTTGGGAGTATTTAGAGACTCAGGGCACAAGAAAACAATGAAGCAATTCTTGCAATTTATAGCAGAAGATAACATCCCTGGCATATCCTATGAGACTGTAGCCTGTTATTAAGATATTACAAAGATGACATATGTTCTTGATATATTCAGACTACCTGCAGTAATAGTCTCAGACCTTGAAAAGTCTGTGAACTGCACCCAGAGAGCTTGCTGGGAGGGAACATAGCAGATATGGTCTGTGGAAACACTTATTTATTCTGGGGGATTTATGTGTTTTCCTGGATTTTTATTTTTTATTTCTACTACTAATGTTTAGTGAGTGGAAATGGAAGTTGCCTCCTTCTGGCCTTCATTTAAAAAACTGTGGTATTAGTCCTCTACAACTCAAGTCAACCTACCAGACCAATGTGAGACTGACTATATAAACTGGATAACTTATCTTTCCTCTAACACTACAGCTTTTAAGGAAAGAATGTTTTTTCTTACGTTTTCTCTCTCTGTAGAGAGAAGATGCACAGGAGCAAAGACTGGGTAGTGTAAGGCCTCATGATAATAAAAATGCGTGAGTGTAATTTGAAGTTATTTACAGAGTGATGTCACAGGAGCACAGAAGTGGGGCAATATTCACTGGATTCAAAGTCCAGTTCCTGGCTATTGCAGCTCTATCATCCCCTAGTGCTGTGCAATGTTTCCTCTGCTTCTTCCACACAAAGCTGTTCCCCCTGGGTACCTCCTTATCACTACTTACCTGGTTTGTACATACATGTCCTTGTGTCAATATTGCCCTTTTGTTTAAAGGCTTAGAGGGATTTTATCTAGGATTTGGTCAGGTTTCTTTGAAAAAAAAAGATGACTGTGAAAGTCTTATTAAAAATAGCCTGGATCAATGGCATGATTATCTTTTAAAGCACACACGGAAGGAGACTTTCCTGAATCAATGACAAACTCTTCTATGGCTGCGAAAGTGTTTTTAAGATCCCATTTGTGGTCAGGTCAATTATACCCATACTAAGTTAATATTTTATATAAACCTGTGCAAGGTCAGTATTTCTGCTGTTACATGATGCATGCCTTTTTTCTCTCTTCCTCTCTTTCAAAGCAAGTCAGCAACAAGGAAAGGAGGACAAGCTTTAAGACATTTTCCTTATGTGCCCCGTGCTGCTCTATAGCAGAAAGTTTACAGGACAGGCTCATGTTTCCTGACACCACCAAAGGGATGCCTTGTGTTGTTGGGGCTGTGTGATGCAGCCAGGATTTGCTCTTGCATCATCCCTTGTCACTGGTGCCTGCATTCACATCAGTGAGCCAAGCAGGGCCAGCACACTGGCTCAGGCAGTGATAAGTGCATATCTAGCTTCCCAGCTAGGCTTGGTCTCATGCTGGTCAGCCTCTCTCAGAAGAGGGATGGACACATTTTGGGGAGGCAGAATGGGCCAGAGTTTGCTCCAAATAGAAAATTTAGACCTGAGATACCTTTTAGGGGTAGAAGAGTTTAGCCATATGTCTCCAAGTCATGTGCCCTTTTTCTGGTCTCTTTAATTCACCTTTGAACTATAGGTACTAAATTCAACTAAGTCAACATTTGCTCCATCAGCTTAAAAAGTAATTCTTTTCTAATTTATGGCCAAAGTTTTGAAAACAGCTGTCTGATCCCACAGCTGCGCCTGTGAATGCCAGCAATGTGTTTAGTGGTGCTTGGACATATCACTTTTGCAGCCATCTGAGTTTTGGAAAGCATGAAACTGCCCTGAAAGGTTAATTTGTGTTTACCACTGTCTAATTGCAGGCACAGATGTGAAACACCAATTTGCAAAGCTATTCACAGGGGTCAGTCTGGAGTGTGCTGCCTTCTTTTGCTACATAAGCCTGCAAAAAAACCCAAAGCAGGCCATGGTACAGTGCTGAGGGTGCAGCAGTGAGTAGACAGGTCAGTGACAAATTTAAGACAATAGTGATTTGTTAACATCCTAAGCTAAAATTATTCTTCACATCACTGCAAACAGCATAAAATCACTCTTCATTCTTCTCTTTCTACATAATAGCACTCATGCTCTTTTAAAGTATATATGTACTAAGAGAAACTCATCTGAAATATGACTGCAATTTGTTGGTTCTGTTCTTCTGTTCCACTTTATTTAGAACTACTCAAAGCTTATAAAATTGTGGCTGAAATCCTCAGCTAGGTGTTCATTACATCACATAATTCATACACATGAATTTTCAGCACACAGTCATAGTGTTATAGATTTTAGCTGCTTTAAATTCTCATCTTCTCCATTGATCCCTTCACACTGCTGAACTTTGCTGTTTGTTGCACACAACAATAACTTGTGCTTGTTCTAGTGAAATCAGTCATTCTAACATTTCAACAGTTTTCCCTTAGCTGCAACAAGATAGATCTTCATTTGAGAGATGAATCTTTTTGAAACTTTCAGCAGCAAAGTTCCTTGAAACTTCAGATTTAGAGAGTAGTCAAGGTAAGCTAGAAGTTCACAAACTCTTGTGGTAATCTACCTATCTGAAATTTTATTGCTGGTCTGCTTCAAATCAGAACTGCATCTGAAAGCCTTAGAAAGATTTCTGTGCAACATCTCAGTTTTTGGGGAGGTATTATCCTTCCTGTTTTAGAAAGAAAATGCCCTGGATGTTTGGATGGCAGAAGTTTCAGTGTTCACACTACAAAACAGATTGATGCTGTGGAGTGGCATTCATATAGCTCCAGGCCCAGGTTTAATAATCTGTAATTCAATTGGGATGTGACCCTCAGCAGCTTCCTAACACCTTCAGGATTATAGACTTCCATCTCCCAGAAAAGATTCCTTATAAATACACCTTTTTGTGTTCCTTTAAGATCAGGGTTGTTGTTATGGACTGAGAGTGGAACAAGCCATGGAGAAGGATGTGAGGGTCAGCTCAGGCTGTGGGAGGAGGCAGCTTTTCCATTTGTGCCTAACTGGGGATAAGGTTGGCTGCAGATGGCCAGAATATCAAAGCAGAGCTTGGTATATTCAGCAATCCACAAACTGATCTCCTGTTTGTCATCAAAGTGGAAAGCATGTGAGTAACCATGGGAGCAGACCTTTGAGTTAAAATGACAACAGAGCAGCGCTGGCTGAGAAAAAAAAAAAAGCAGCCAGGAATGAAATTGTGCCATTGCTCAGCTCAGAAACTCGTGGCAACTGCTCAGCTTCCCGGCAACAGAGATCAGCTCAGAGGCTGGGAAACACCTGAAGAGCCTGCTCTTCACTGTCCCTTCTCAGATCCCTGTCCTTCCTGCCTGAGCAAAGGCTTGAGCCAGTGCCCTGCAGAACACAGAGCAAAGCACAGCTTCACAGAGGGCTGGTGCAGAAATCCAGGCTCTCTGTGCATCATCCTTTGCCAGTAAGATGCCAATGACCCCAAGCACTCAATGACCATCCAAAAGTCAGTAAAATTAATATGGTTTGTTTAGCTGCAATTTTCAGGCAGACATAAATTAATATAGATGTCATACTCAAGACTGTTCACGACTGAATTTCCGTGCCGAGAAATTCTCGCTGTGAATTGCCTGCAGCGTTACTCACTTAATTTCTACCAGCTCAGCCACACTGCACGATTCAGAGTCACAAGCACAGCTGTAGAAATGGCCATCACTGACTGCTGGGAAAGCTTCTACATAAGCAATCCATTCACAGACTACCAGTGAGAAAACCAGAATAAAAACTCATAATTTCTGGTGAGGAGAATGTGCTTTACAGCAATTTAAAAGAAGAGCCGCAGTTAATGCTGCTGGGGAAGGCAGCGAGATCATTGACTCTACATTGTTTAGCACGGCAAGAACTTGGGACCCTATGCATGTTCTACCCACCTTAATTAAAAAAAAAAAAATGTGAGAAGTGATGAGTATTCCTGCTAATCCCATTCTGCAAAGAGGTTTATGGCTGCAGTCAATGGTGCAGATAACAGCAGGGACTGGAATTTCAAAGAGCAATGAAAGGTGAGAAGGCACCTCCTAGACATCTCTTTCTCAGCCCAGGAATCAGCCTTTGGGCTATGGCTGATACACAATTTGAAGATGTAACAGTCTTCTTCATACTGATTCTCTCATTGTCAGAATAGCCAAAATATGTTTCAGTTTTGAGGGAGATGAAAAAGCTGAGACAAAGGAAAACTGTAGCAGGATCAATTTTAAAAGTGAAGAAGTTTTATTACTACTAAAGCAAAATTCTCAAGTTATAAACAAAACTGCTATTTGTTTTTTTCCATGAGGTGTATTCCCCCAGCAAGAGAATCTGAACCAGTCCATTCAAAATCTCATCCATGAAAAAAATAGAGGGATGCTGGGTGGCACCACTACTGTGTGGCACTAATAGTAACTATAAACACAGTCTTAGGAAAAAGACAGTAAACATTTGAAAGATCTCCAATTCAGAAAGGACTCAAATATTTCAATAGAAGGCATCTCTCCCTCCTATTTTCACTCAAGTAGTGTTTACTTCAGCTAATGGAAATAGTCTAGCTATGCAGCCTTTTCGTATGCAGGGTGGCGAGTGTGCAGAGCAACTGGGTCAGGGTGTGCCTCATGCCTTTTCCATGAAGTGTGTCTTTTGTTTGTATTGTATTGCCAAATTAGTCAGAGAAATTGTGTGAATGTGTCTGGCACTGATCGGGACAGCCTCCTCCCAGCCCGGTCCTCTGCGATTGAAAGAATTCTCTTAAAGGTCAGGAGTATGACAGCAGGGAAGCCTGGAGGCTCAGGGGCAGCCCAGAG
Organism: Urocynchramus pylzowi; assembly: GCA_013397555.1. Classification (NCBI taxonomy): domain Eukaryota; kingdom Metazoa; phylum Chordata; class Aves; order Passeriformes; family Fringillidae; genus Urocynchramus; species Urocynchramus pylzowi. Next base: position 357,270 of record VZRH01014897.1, on the reverse strand, counting down.
ATGGATGCTCTGTTCACTCAACACTAACTGATCCATACTGATTTGAGAATCCATGTATAAATATGATAATGTCACCACTAGACAGTGGATTGCAGGGAGTTGCCTCACCTCTCCAGAGACTGGGAGAGTTGTTTTCACGGAGGGTTCATGATGAGGTTTTGGGTGGGAGTGGAGAAGAAGGAATTTCTTATCTGCACCTAAAGAGATAACTTAGATGAAGAAACTGCTTTGCACAACTTCGGTGAGTTAATTACAAGTTTATAATTTATTTTTACAGCATCTTCATCGAACAGATACAGTGGCAGTCTCAATATTTGAAAGTATAATGGAACCTCCATTCAGATTGAAACTGTAGCATTTTCTATAAAAGACTTAGAATAATAACTTACTCTTGTACTGCTCTGTAGAGCTTCAGGATGCTTTTCCTGCCGGGTAGCCCTTCATTATCTCCCTGTCTGACCCCTCTGGAGGACTATTCAGAAGAGGATGCTCCAGCCTCACCCAAGTTCCTGACTTGGAGCCTAATTTGGAGGTCTTGGGCATACGCAACTTTCCCAAATCTCTGAGCAAAAACCCAGGCACGCACTCCGCAAGGAGTTAGATAGAGCACACTCCAGTCATACCAAGATATAGATAAAAGACTAAGACAGACCCACAGACTAGATGTAGTCAGAGATAAGCTTATGCATATTTCCGTATCACCTGCACTGAAAATGAGATAGTGGAGCCTCATTATCAGCAAGCAGGAGAGAATTCTCCCCACCTGGTTTCAGGACTTAAGTTAATGTGGGATAAAATGTTGGATCCTTTAAGGGGAAAAAAATAATTGAAGACATAACTTCATCAGCAAAGATAATTAGTAAACACAGGCATGTATGCATTCAGCTTTGTGAAGAAATGTTCCCTACAGAATGGCTGTGCAGCTCTCTGGCATATGATGTTGAATACTTTTTGAATACATTTGCTAGCCTGTATGGCTGGATGCACCAGATATGAGACCTTACCTATGAAAGAAACTGACAAATAAGCTTATAAATATATTCAGTCAAGTCCCACCAAGCCCTTGCATTAGGTCATGCTTGTACATTGATTCTTGCTTTTAAGATCAGCTAAACCCCTGCTTCCTATTAGGTTGTCTATATCACTTCTAGGCCTCTGCTACAGTTGTATCTAGGGCACAGCTGAGAGAGAATCCTTTATTTTGCAGATGGAGAAGAAATGAGGCACCAGAGAATGTACAGAGGGAGTCTGATAAATATGGGTTCAATTTTTAACTTTAAATCCCATGATAATACATTACTCACTGAATTATCTTTTATTTATTCCTTGATTAAATAAATGGGCATCAAAATACTGTTTTTTGATGAAGACTGAAATGATTTCAAGTGACACTTTCACAGTGCCAGCAAACGCTCCCAGTGTCATGTATAAGACTATCCTTCATGTACAAATGTGATTTTTAATGTTAAGTCTCTTGTTAATCGAGGTCTGACAAATGGGAATACTTGAGAATGCGAGAGAACAGAAATGATCATATGTTTCTAACAGAAATGCACACCTGGTCACAGGTATGAAAGAGCAGGTCCACAGAAGAGGTCCCTCTGATGCCTTAAATCAGTACTTTGTTGGATCCAGCTTTAGACGTTTGTTCAGATCCTGGGTGATCAATCAGCTCCCGAATGTCCCTAAACTCCCAGTACTTTCTCCATCAACCTGGACAAGTTGCATTCTGACACTGCCAAGCTGTGCAGAGACCAGACAAATGCCTAAGGTCCAGAGGGATTCTCAGACTCTGCTTTTCCCCATCAATTGCTTGAAGGACACTCTCGACTTTGTCTTATCAGATCATCTCCCTGATAACAAGCAACTGCTGTCACTGTTTTACCTCCTAACTTAAAGCACTCTCCTGCAATCCAGGAGACCCCATTTTAGCTTGCTCAGAAAGGGGCCAGAATGCAGATCTGATGGGAGAGGTAGCATTTAGGCAATGGCAATCAGGAGTGAGCGCCTCCTCTGAAGTCCACCTTTCAAGAACAACAAACATTAATCAGATCAGAAAACTTTAGAGCACGGAGGTTAAAGCACTTGACAGAGATGCAACACGACAAGCCAAGTATCTTCCATCAATCCTGAGTTACACAAACTGGATACAGATTCAACCAAGAGGGTAGAGTATCCAGCATGCAGAAGTGAAGGTACTTCCTGTCAACATGTGAAATCTGGAATCAAGGTGCTAATTCAAAGTCAGTGGAATCAGGAATTCCTGCACATCTCAGATCTTTGTGAAATAGAGCCCTCCCTGTGTAAGAGAGATGTCTCTTTTCCCTTTGAATCCTGTATTGGAGCTGTGGGTTGAGGAATTGCTGGTGAAAAGAGGTGCCTTGCACATATAGTGTGTGCCCATACCTAGGTACCCACTATCTTCTTGACAAATATTCCTGCCTAGCTTTGCAGGTTCTTGCCCTGCCTGCTGGGGGTCTCAGTGTAGGACTTCCTGCTCTGGTACAGCAATCTCTGATAGACCATGGGGAACAAAGCAGTCAAGCTGCAGCACTCACCAGAGAATGAAACCCAGCCAAATTCTCTCTCTTTAGACAAGATACCTATTCAGACTGCATAAAGCAGACCTGCTCAGCAGATAGATTGAAGCAGGCTTAGGCAAGTGTATGTGTCGCAATGTACACAGTCCATCTCTACCTGCACAGCATATGGGGAGGCACAGGGCTAGAAATTTCCCCAAGTGTGAGGCATGAAGCATCACAGTGTCACCCGAGGCTGTGTGACCTGGCTGATAATGCAGATCTCTCCAGGTCCAGCTGATTTACCAGCCTTCTTCTCCATGTGGCTATCTGTGCATGGCAGCACAATGTTTTGTTGCCTTCATGGCTCTCACTCATCTGCTTACAGGGATGTGGGGAGGCAATGCTCCTGCTGCCTCTGCGTGGCTCTGGACAGTAGGTGTGACCTGTCACATGCTGCAGCCCCACCAGGATGTTTTTATTTATGCACTGGGGATGGGAGGAGCAGGATAGCATCTAACTTGACAGACAGAGGTGTTAGGCAGAAGAGCTTTTGAAAACTAAGCTCTTTACAAGAACTAATCTTTGCAGCTTTTTTGGCAAACAGGAATGTAAAGAAAGGTTGGAACAATTGTTGCCTAGATTGGGTCAACAACTTCTCCTGGTCCTGCGAGCAAGCATCAGGCTCTCTGTGCCAGGGTGTGAGCAGCTGTGCAATGTCTGGCCTTGCACAAGCTCTGACACTGCCTAGCTAACAATTGTACAAGGGCTTGGAGTGACTTTGAGCCTGAAACACAAATTATAAATAGAGTGACTTCAGAGGGACTTTGATTAACTTTCATGTACTGACAACTGGAGGGTGTGGAGACACACTGGGAGGGTTTGCCTGCCTTTGCAGGTGATAATATCCTGGTGTCAATCACTTTTGTCAGCCTTTTTTTGTCAGAGGAGACAACAGCCATAGGCCATATTTTTAAAATATCTTGTCTCAGTGATGATATTGCCTCAGGCCATCTTTTCCCTGCCCCCGTGCTCCCCCTCTGCCCATTGGACACAAAAGCTGGCTTTCAGTTCAAAGAGTAGCTCAAAAACTTAGCTTTAGTGAATCAGTGTTTGGTGATTATTTTTGTAGTCCATTTTTTAAAATACAAAGTTCTGTGATGATGTGTGTGAACCTTCCCTTCCAGCCTTAACCTCAGACACCCATGTGGGGTGCTCAGGTGGGCATCTGGTGTGTTTCTGTCCTTCTGACCCAGGTTAGCTTTCTTCAAGCCAGTTCTCAAGTTAGTCCTCAGAGACAAATGTGGGGAATAAAAGAAGAAAAGAAAAAAAGCCTCTCAAGATTTAATCATCCCCAAGGGTGAAGCAGTGTGCAATTGGTAAGAAAGGTCATGGAGGGTCAAGAGGATTTGGGGAGGAAAGTGCCTTTCATGAAGAATTGCAAATGTTTACTTTAAACAAGTATTTAAAAAGTCAAGATCCTGAAAGAAGCCATATGTTTCGATTTTGAGACCAATTAGTCTGCCTCATCTGCAGTTTATTCTGTGGACTTTTGGCCTTTCACTTCTTCTGAAGGCAAGGAGGCCAATGTGTGAGCACAACTGATAGGCAAGGGAAAGTTGGGGCAGCTGCCTGAAATGATTTTGAGAGATGCACTTGAGAATGCTTTTCAGAAAGGATACAAAGATTGACTGGGCAAAGGAAAGAGGAATTTAACTGTGCCTCTTTGGTGGAGGAGAGCTCTGGCAGTCACACACCTCAGCACTGATCTGTTTGTGTTTTGTAATGCACTTTGATAATGAGAGTCTTCAAGAATTCATTAGGGCTTTGTTTGCATATGTTTGCATATATAATCATTCTCTTTTCTCTATTTCTGCCTTTCCACAAGGATTATTTTACTTTTTTTTTTTAACTTCAGGAAGGTGCTTTTTGACAAACAGAACATCAAGAGAAAATGAAAACATGTTATGAATAACAGGTATCACTCCACCAAGTCCACTAGCAGCACTATATTTGATACGTGGCCCCTGTCAGAACATGTAGCCTCTAAAAACAACTAAAGACAAGACAAAGCCAACCTGAAACAATTGCTCTCTTCATATATAAATGTTTCTGTTACTCTCTTCACCTGGATCATTGTTCATGTGTACCACAGTCAACATTTAATGCCCTGGGAGCAGGAACCAGAGCCAATTGCTGCTCTTAAACAGTCCAAAAATATAGATACACAGTATACATCAGATGATTTGTACAGCAGGAGTGGAAAATTCCACAGCAGCAGGCACTTAAGCACGCTGCACCATCACCATTTCTTCAGCAAAAGTATTCTAGGATTGAGTGGCAGTCTTGACTGTAAGTCTCTTCAATCCAGGTATCCAAATTCAGCCTCAGCCATTTTAGTGCATCTGAACCCTTTTCATGAATACAGATGTAACTCAAGGTTGAGAACAGAAGTAAAGTCTTGGTCCCACTCAAATCCACAATAAAACAGGGTAGAATATGACCTGGGTTTCACCCAACATCCCACTTCCCTGACTGCCAGTCTTGTATCATATGTCAGGTTGCACTTTACCACTCAGAATGATCACCAGAGCAAGAACAAAATTCATAACAGATTTTGAAACCTCAGCATATAAAAGGTTTGCTGATGCTAGAGGAAATAAATATGAATCACTCATTTAGAGGAGAAAACGTGAAATCTCTGGCTTTCCTCTAGTTCAGAACTGAATATTTGAAACCTTGCCAAAATTAATACTAAAAAATTGGAATGTGATTTCATAGACAAATAAAGGATGGTGATCTGTCTGAAATATTTAAATTCTCATGAAGAAGGAATCCATGTAAACTGCTTGTTTCTTCTCATCAAAATAAAAATTAAAAAATCCTTGCTTTTTCAGTGCCCAGCAAGTATGAGACCTACCAGCTTTTCCATTGAGAATTATTCTCATATTTTTTCATCTGAGGAATTCTGAACTCACCAAAGCTTAAAATCCCATATGTCTGTAAATTACTATATGAAAGAACTCTTCTTGTAAAACTGATATTTATTACCTGTGTAGAAACTGCAAAATGAAACTAAATTAAAGAACAGTTCAGACTAACATTAAAGAATATAGGACTTCTAGCTGCAGTTCAACTTAGCATTTTACAGAGTCCAACAGTATTGAGGACTGAAATGAAATGGAACAAAGTATTTATTAAAATTCCAGAGAAGAGAATGGAATCACCTAGACATAAATATTTTGTTAAAATAGGGACAGGTCATCTGGAAAGGCAAGGAATCCCCCAAGATCTTCTGACAGTGACAGACACTTTTAATTGCAGTATCTATTTCATCCTAGATTCTTCATCTTATATCTCTGAAAGCAATACATGTCTGAAACAGGAAAAAAGCCACATCTCTTTTAGCAAAAATAACTTGCTCTGAATTTTTTTTTTTAATTGATACTGACTTGAGGCATTCATTCATTAAGGTAAAATTGGGTGAATGATTTCCAGCTTAATTGAAAAATAAAACAATTTATTGCAGAAAGATAATAGGTTGGTTTGTAACTCAATAAATTAAGCATGGGCGATTATTTTTCTCCCCAAGTCACTTTTCAATATGTTCTGAAGCTTGCCCAGTTCATGAAATTGTATCATAAATCCAGCAGCTGAGACTTCCACTTCAAGGAAATGCTGTTGTATAAGCACTAAATATGACGGTGCTGAATGGTGTGTGACAGCTTCCTATAGCAAAATACCTTAAGGGTTCATCCATTTGCCCTGGTCTCTGGGGAAACCTGATGAAGTTCCTGAATGGGACATTGTATTTTGGACAACTTTTGTTAAACCAGATGCTTCCTAACTTGGTTTGAAGCATTTGGAAGATGCTTCCAAATGCCTGGACTTGGTTTCACAATATTTCTGGGCATTGTGGGTTCAGTCCTGCAGATTGTACAGAGCAGGTCTCAGTAGTCTTGCACAGTCAGAAGCTGTTTTTCCATGCTAAGGTCGTGCTCTGTAATGCTTCCAAAGGGACCAAAACAGCTCGCACAAGGGTGTTAAATAGGCAATTAGAATTGTGAGATCCTATAATACAAAAAAAACCCAAAAAAACAAAAACCAAAAAAAACCCCAAAAAAACTACTGGAGAACAAAAATGGAAAGCATTGGCTAAGTTAAAAAAATACATGTATACTATTTAATATAAAATAATATGAACTGCAATGAGTACGAATTCCTTGGGGCTTGAAATGTGATCACGGAGATTGAGGCTGAAAACTGAAATGGTTTCTTCCCTTATCCTGAGCCTTTCTGCTCATGGCAGGAGGATACACCAGAGATCAGCCAAGTGTGCTTTTATGCCTGCAGCCACTTTTTTGTCTCCCTTTCACAATCATGGACATCAGCAAGGCCAGGAGCATTGTGCTGGCATCCTGCAGCAGCTGAGTGGTGCATGCCCAACCGGCACAGCCTGGAACACGCCAACAGAGGGACAGCACATCACACAGACTGTGGTCCTCAGTCCAGGCTGTGGGGTGTTGATAGCCATGGTAGCCAGATCAAGGAATCTGGCAGATCATCCCACTGGAATAGCAGGGGGTTTTTACTGAGTGCAGGTGGTAGCTGGCAGATGGGGCAGCTGGTTCAGTTTAGGAACGACACCATGCTCCATCAGTGACCAAAGCCTGTTGCCTAAGGTGAACAGCAGTGATCCCAAGTGTCAAGTGCTTGCTGCCTCCCATCCAGTCTGTCTTTGCTGTAACTGTCTGCAGTAAGAAAGGAGTCCAGATCAGAAAGACCTTTCTGGTCACTATGAGAGCACATACTGGAGCATCCTGAGTGCCAAAGCCCAGATAGTACTTTTGTTGCTCATCTGCTCTGAAGTACTTGTGCACCTGATTTGGACTGAAATTAATAATGCTGTCAACACATAGAGTACTCTTCTGACCCATAGCTCAAACTTTACAAGGACAGCAGTGTTATCCCATTTTACTGAATGATTCATGTAAGGTATGAGGCCCTGAAATGACCTGTTCCCACCACTGGAAGGAAGGAAATCAGCCCTTCTCCTGGGCTGTAAACTTTTTTCTTTCTCTGACAGATCCCCCTACCCAAGCTGTACTTCTCACAGCACCACAATGCTCAGATTCTATGTATGAAGCAGTAAAGCCCATAAAATGAATGAAAGCTAATATGACTACTTCACTATTGACTGTTGAAATTGCTGATGAATTACAGACACTCTCTGTAAGTCTAGAAGAAGAGACAAGCTTTCAGCACACACTCCTCTTGTCTTGGCATACATGTGATGTGCACTGTGTTGGATTCATTGCATGCTGCTTTTCTTTGAATTCTACTAGCATCCTTGTCCACAACCTGAAGAAGTTATACACTTATACACAGATAATCTTTGGAGAACATAAATGTCTTGCTCTTGGTTTTGAATCTGTCCCAATGCTTAGATATATAATTATGATTATTCCCTCTTTCATATTTCCCTTACTTTCCTACTTGCCACTGCAACCTTCATCTGCCTCTTCTCTTGCATAGCTCTGAGCAAATCCAGCAGTGGTTTACATCAGCCTCTTTTGCTCTAGTGAGTATGAGAAGGTGCAGGGGCTACTTTTGCTTCTCCACCCCTCAGTGCATGGACTTGCCTGTCTTGGTCATATTACTCCTGACAGCCACTATTTTCTTCCCCAGTCACTTCTGTATGACTGACCTGTTTTCCTTGCTTTTCCCAGCTGAAGAAAGATCAACTGCTCAACTGGTAAATCTGTTTCACTCACTGCTTCTGCTTACGACCCTCCCTCAGACACTGAGACATGCCAAGCACTTCATTTTTTCCCCCACTCTTCCGTCAGGCACATCTTCCCCACCCGGTGTTGTTTATACAATAAACTTGCAGCCAAGGGTCTCCTTGGAAACACACATGCCTTCCTGCTATCTGTTTTACAACAGGCTTGAATTGTCCCACAATAGCTTAGGGGCAGCAATTTAACACAGCTGGTGGCACAATACTTCTATTCTGAGTAAACGTTTCCTCACCAGCGGTAACTCCTGTGCTGGTAACTGAGCTTTCATTCATCCACAAGGGCAAGTAAAGGAACATATTACTTTGTGAAAATAGAAGTAAAGTGAAAGCACGATGGGAGCAGCCAGAACAAAGCATCCCAGGAGCTGCACTCATTTTATACTGCAAACTAATCAGTTACTGAACAGCAATAACTGAGGTACCTAAGTTTATTTCTTTTCATGAATGAAAGAAGACTTTGTGCTAACTCAGCCTGAACAAGGGCATGATAGGTCTCTACTGGGTACTTATGCTACAACATCCTCAATAGTTATACTTGTAATTCTTACCTTTCTTTTTCCCCCTCTGTACCTTTGTTCATAAGCAAAGCAAGGTTGGCAAGGGCAAATTATATTTTTCTTAAGCTGTTTAACATACTAGACACAATAGAGAACTCTTGAGTGCCCACTAGTACAAATCAGATCAAATGAGAGAAATATGTTGTCACAGACTTTCTTTGGTCTCCAGCCAGTCTCTGGAATAGACATTACTGAAGTCTGAATATGAGTGTACATTTTAGCTGCCTTCTAAGCTCTGAATCAGAGAATAAATTGATGTTTGGGGGTACATGGATGCATGTACTAGCTATATACTCTATAATCTGGTACCTCAGAGTAATCCTTCCCTAAAATGGAGATTTTTAACTATAAAAAGTCATACATCTTCATCATACCAATGAATGAGGTAATTTCTCATTTTTGCCTCCATTTCTCTTGACGTTCTATTGACGGTTCTGATAGAACTAAGGAAGCTTTATTGTACTGCTAATGCTGCATTTGCAATCACTGCTTTAACAAATGCAGATTCTTCAACTAACAAATTGTCTGAAAACTATCTCTATTGCTTGTGTGTGGAAATCCATAAAACATTACTTGAGTACCTTTCCATGCAGAGCAAGTTCAGCCAATAATTTTGCAAGTAAGCTTGTGATTTTTGCAAGCAAAAGCAAGTGATTTTTGCTGTTGTCCAGCATCCAGTGCTGCTCTGTAGTTGAAGCTGAGTAAATTTTGGTGCCAAAAATTTGGAGCCAGGAGCAAGTGAGGGTTGCCAGTGCTCCCAGCTGAGCAGAAGCCTTCAAACTCAGGGAGCCAGGACTGCCAAGCCTTGCTGTGGGACTGAGCACCTCTAGCCAGACTCAGATAACATGCCAAGGCAAAGGCTGCATGGAGCATCTGGCATCTGGGGACAAAATACTAAGCACTTTTATAAATGAAAGATTCCAGCTAGTCTAATTCTGTCAAGTGTGCCTACATAAGTGCTTGCAACACTTCTAACAGTCTTGGAGGTCTGGGAGGAGGTGGTCACATTTTTCATGACAGATATATCCTTGTTTATCTGTTATCAAGGCTTCTAGTGCTGTGAAATGGGCTTCTACTTGCTTTCTTGAATGAAGTCTTGGCACTAAACATCTGAAGAAGTGCTTGGTACTGTATTTTTCTTGATGGCTGTTGTAGCAAATATAACCTATTTCTAAAAGTGAACAAGGAACAAAAGTTGTTCCAAGCACCATTAAAAGCAATTCACTTACTTTAAAAATATTCTCCAATGGGCAGATTTTGACTTCTGAACACCAAGTATTCTCACCAAAACCAATTCTGCAGTAAAGAATTGGTCTAATGCAGCATACAGCAGAAGAACATGCCTAAATACTTTACCCAGAAATATCACCTCGGTATTCTTAAATATAAAACTGGAAACCAAACTGTAACATGCTTTAATAATGAATCAAATAATAGATTCAAATAATGACAGAAAAGGTGAAAGAAATAGTGGGGTTTTTTTCCAGTATACTCCTTTCAGAAATATTGAAATATTGTCTGCCCACCTTGAAAACAGTGGTGCATGGTGATTTATTGGTAGCAGTTAAAGCCTATGATTTTAATTTTGTTTGTCTCCAGACTGATAGGAAATTCAAACAGAGGTCTATTTACTTAAGGGACAGGTATGCTTTCTAGCAGCATATTCAGCTGGGCAGGTTTTCTCCCCCTTAAAATTATAAATCTGATGGATGATACAGTCAACTCTCACTGGTATCAAACCCACTCACAAGCAACAGATGTTCTGATCTGAGCTCCAAAGGTGGGACTCTAATAGTTTGCAGATGAGCTTTTGTGCTGGAGAGATTGATAAAAGCAATAATATTAATAAAATAATATTAATAAAAGAACTAGTACCGTACTTCCAGAACTTGGATCTGCATGAAAGCAGGAAAACCATTCTCTTCAGCTGAGTTGGTTCAAAAAGTCATACCTTACAGATTTTTGCTTTTGAATCAGAAAAAGTATTGCTTGTTAGGAAATGGAGAACATGCAACTATTTGAGGATGTTCTTGCCTCTGGGCAGTTGGGATTAAGTATGTACAGTAAATCTACAGCAGCAGAAGTTGGTTCGCATCAGTGGGAATTTTGTCATTATCAGGAACTAAAAAATAGGATTCTCAGACACATTTCTTTCCTGTCATCCCTTTGAGTCTTTTCAGGCAGAGCTAAAAGCTTCAAGAAAGGCTTTCATTTGCAAAACGTGGAAATGAAAGGGGAAGAGATGGCATCTTCTGTCTCTCTCTGTCTCTCTCTCTCTCTCTCTCTCCCTCAAGCTTGAGTCATTCTTTTTCTGCAGTTGAAACAACCAGCGAGCACTCACAATGCCCAGGAAATCCACCCAGGAGTGCTAAAGGCACCTCCTCCACCCACACACACTACAGCACTCCATTCTGCTCAGACTTTGCCACTTACAGCTACGTGATCTTTCAAGGCCTGTTTTCTTAGGGGGACTTGGGCTATGCCTATACTAGTAAATTAAACAGTGCCAGGGAACATTCCTGAGCAATGTAATTCCAACAGTTCAGTGTTAAATTGCTAGAGCAGTCCTCAGGGCTTTGTGTAAAATGAAAAGAGCAGTAGGACTCTATTTTCAGTGTTTCTTAGAACAAATCAGGGAGGCTACCCAGGGTTCAATGTGCACAGCAGTTAGGCAAAAATCACCTGGCCAATTTGGCTTTTCATTCAGTGCTACAAATGTTCTGTTTTCTCTGGGCAAGGACTGCTAATGCACATGAAGGGGACACCTTTCTCTGTCAGCAGTAACACTATGCAGGACTGGCATCATTTTGATGTTTCAAAGGGTTAGTGATGAATGCTAAAACACTTCAGGAGCACTCTCAACAGGCCAGGTGCTTAGATAGTGTAAAGATAAATTACTTGTCTTCTAAGTACACTGAATCTCTCAGGATGTGTGTGATATGTAAGTACTGATTTTAGCACTTTGTTCAAAAATGATCTTGTGAACAATCCTCATTAGAGGCATAAGATGAAACTGGGTCACTGTGAGCCGTGTGTAGGCTTAATTCCCCCTCATTACAGTTTCTGCCTCAGAAGCTACTCTAGAATGAGCAATGGAAGCAGTGCTTCATGCCAGCCCTTTGCCATCGTACCTTCATTTCTGACAATGAAACTCCGGTGACAAAGAGCTGCTTGCCCCTTTCTTCTCTAAGTGTTGCTACTTTAATTGTTCAGTTGCAGTGACAAAAGGCCACAGAGGTTACCTTCTTCTGTAACACCAAGTACGGAACAAATCCATGTCTGTGCACTCAGGAAATTGAGTCCCTTCACATGCAGTCATGGCTGTTCTTCATGTGGTTTTATTGTATACCCGTAGCAAAAAGGAACAAGTCTTCTTGAAGAGTCTGTGTGGACCAAAATCAAGAGTTGCAGGCTTTATCCCTCTCTGTCTGTATGATAAACTGGTCTTTGCTGACAGCATGGAATGGGACTGCAGGTGTTCACCTACTCCACTGCAAGAGCTTGACCATATTCTTGTTGCCATCTATGTTCAGAGACACATAACCTGAAGTTCCAGTCTCAGTTTGGAGCTTAAGTGTTCTTTAATGTATGAATAAAAACTTACATAAATAAAAGGAGAAAACCATATGTTTGCACAGGTAATAACTGAGTGATAGCAAATCAGTCTTGCAACAGACCAACTATCAAACTGACGTGGTTTGCCCATTTTGTTTTCTTATCCTGACTATGTTTTAATGAGTTTTCTCCCATCAACATCTGACTCACCTTGTTTTTCATAATGAAAAGTCTTGCTTTTACACTAATTGTGAATCATAGACACATTTATGTGGTAGACAATAAAAATAAATGCCAGTGCAGCAGTCAGCAGTTGATTCTTCATACACCATCCACATCAAGCACTGGTAAAAAGCTGTCAGCTATCAAAGAAGTTGTTTAGAAATCAGTACACCTTTGAATCAAAAAGGAACAGGCATACTATTTTCTAGCATCTTGTCAGAAGACTGTGAAGGTAAACAGATACAAAACATAAAAAATATGTGATAGTCATCCAGAAAATAAACATTGTGGTAGTAAAAGGAATAATTAAGCACTATAACTGATGCCCAGTGCACAAGGAAAAGAGTGTTCAAGGCATGTATCAATAATAACCTTCTTCCATGAGGCCAGCTACAGATTTAAAGTCTGCATTGCAGGGGGGTTTGGGTGTTTTTCTTTCCATAACATTTTTCTTGCAGTGAAATCTGTCTGAGGTCTGAGGAATGTTTCCTGGTTTATGATCAAAGCCATTCAAGCTTTCCCAGAGTTGTATGTTAGAGCAATACACTAAACTATCCCTCATGTTTTTGCCTGTGGAAAATATGACGGAGAATTCTCATAGGGAACAATGAATGAAATGCAGCCAAATACACCTGGCTGAAATTTACAGAGCATGGTGCTGTATTTTCAAAGCAAAATCTCATATATTAGACTTTTCAGTGACAGGCTTTATCCCTCAGGATCAAACAAAAAAACCATATTTAGCAAGAGGCAAAGGTTCATTGCAAGTAACATGCTTCCCTCCAGGCCTCCTTGCAAAGAGTCCTGCCCAGTACCACTGCCAGTAAGGAAAAGCCAGCCTATGGGACAGGCTTAGCCAGCCCAGTTCTCACCTGGTAGAGACACAAGCCTGCAGTAGGAAGCAGATGCCTGGTTCCTGCCTGTGTCACCTCATCCAGATGGCATGACTCTATTTTTCCACAGCTTCATTCCTAGTTGTCATTGGGTAGATGTACTTCTTCAATAAGAGAAAAGAAGAACAAAACTTCTGCAAAATTCAATAGTGTAAGGCAGTTTTATCATCTGAAATTGGGATTTTACTGATCACCTCTTTTTGACACGTATCCAAACATCAGAGGATGAGGCTGGTTCTGTCATGCTATTCAGCAGCTCAGCCTTTGGAAAAAATGAGGGTTTGTCTGTTTCAGACACAACTCCACAGTTCTTCTTGGTGGTGAGTACTGAAATATTAACCCAACTTCTAGGAGTTACAGGTACAGAGGTTTTCTAAGTGGTGTACTATTCTCAGTTTTGATTAATTTTTAAAGAATTCAGTAAAAAAAAGGCTCAATCTCAAGATTTGGTTGAGGTGGGCTGTGTAGAGTTTTTCTTAAGAGAGATTCTAGACTCATAGCGCTAAAAAGTTTTTTTTTCCTCTCTTGCAGTGGGAGCTGTGAGGACT